>AYEL01071329.1:0-34974 GCA_000484575.1 Olivierus martensii
AAAAGTTTGGCAAAACACAATTGCCATCTGGTTACTTACACCACATGACTTTTTGTTTATTACCTAAACATGACCTTACACACAGATACAAACTATAACAACTTGCTTTTGTCATTGTTCTTACCACAAGTCATTAAAATACAACCATCTTGTCCTTTTTTTTTTTTTATTTAACATTTTTCAAAGTATAGCAAACTTTTTTTCTGTCATGATGTTTAAGTGCTGTTTATTTTTGTGCTATTCTGGAGTGAATATATAGGCATAAATTGTTAACTACATAATTTTTATTTATCATTTTTTTAATTTTTTTTCTTTATGAATTTTTGTTTACTTATTTATCTCTGTTTTATTTTATATATTTTTATACTAATACCTTTTTATTTTTAATTTTTTAATAACACTTCTTGCACATTTTCATACCATTTCACATACATTAAGTATACATAAAGTGACCAGATGTCCTGGATTTGAATTGTTTGTCTGCAATAAAAACTGTCCCAGAAAGTATCCTGGATTGGACATGTAACATTTTTAATATTTTCACAATGGCACAAAGATGTTGTTTCCTCTACTTCAAACTAAATGACATTATAGTTATTAACTGGCAACAAATGTTTCTACTTGTATGTGACAAGTATTAAAAATGATACAACAATAGCTGATTTAAAATTGAAATTAAAAGAAAGAATGGATATGCAGTATCTATCACTGACTGTATGCCATAAGTTAAGAAATTTAGAAAAGAATGGTTGGTCTAAAACAGTTTCCTTCTTCAAATCCAATGTCAATAGTTTTTATGAAAAATTTATCCAATATTTAGAACTTTGCTTATCACAATTTGAGCACAGTGATTTTTTTAAATGGACCAATTTTAAAAGTGATATTAATTATCAAAATGTGCAAAAAAGTTTTGAATACATTTCAAAGTTTAGTGATAAAATAGAGCTTTTCGATACTGCGATATTAATTATCAAAACGTGCAAAAAAGTTTTGAATACATTTCAAAGTTTAGTGATAAAATAGAGCTTTTCGATACTGATAAGGAAGAAAGGGAAATTTTGATGAGCAGTCATATGTAAAAAATATGTTGATACAAAAATAAATGCTTGGAACCAACAAAAAATGCAATCAATGCAAGGTTGATAGAAATATTTAATCACTTTGATACAAATAGTATACCATTCAGGAATATTAAGAAAATAATTAAATCTGTATTATGCTTGACTGCACTAATAGTGTAACAAAAAGTTTTTTTAGTGGTGAATTAGTTTTAGACCTTAGACAAACAGTAGCTGCACTTTTTCTATCACAAGAATAGCTCCCGCCAAGAAGTCTGTGCATGTCTGTTGCCGTGGAAACAAGACCAAATCTTCCTTCCAAACTATCTGTCTGCAATTTGGCTATAAGCACATAGAACCAGTTATACTTTCAAAATGTATTTATATAATTGTACTACTGCAGTTAGTTTGTGTGTCAAATCAGTAAGTTTTACCTCCTACTTTTCCTTGAGTATGGGACATATGCCAAATATCAAAATAAATTTTTAGACTTTTTAGAAAGAGAAGTTTAATATCATCAGATCCACAGATAGGGCTACCATCATCATTTCTTGTGTACGTTTTTTTCATTGGATGCTGTACATTGACAATTGTCCACCATTTTGTTATTAATTTTAAAAATTGTATTATGTCATCCGCAATATTAATATTCTGATCTTTAAATGTCTGTAGAGCCACTGCATTCTTGAGATGGAAAACGTTGACTGCTAAGGTAACATCCTGTCTTTCTATAGAAGTTAGATATAAGACTTTTTTTGTTAAAGTTGTGAAAGCTTAAACAATATGTATTTCTCTGAATGAAACAGTTCTCAAATCTGAAAATTTAGCATCAATAGTTATGTATTCACAAATGGTTTTGCCTTCAGCAACATTTGAGATATCAGTAATAGTGGTAAATAACTGGTCAACATTTGGTATGGTAAATATTTCATTCATACTATTCAATCAATAATTTCTGATGCATTTTAGTAGATGCACACTATGAAAAACAAGAAACAATGTTTTTGATGGATCAATAGGATTATTAACACAAAGTTTTAAAGAACAACCACACAGAATCTTAAACATACAGTGGTATCTTGATTAACGACGGCCTCAGATAACAAAGTATTTTGTTAATGAGTGGCTATAAGAAAAAAATGTCTTGATTAACGACACAGGCTTTGGTTAACTACTACTGATTATGTGTAACTTCTAGATAGAGGTTCACATAATTAGGAGTAGTTAACCAAAGCCTGTGTCGTTAATCCCATTATTTTCCAATCTCACTCATCCCATTACATAATCAGTAGTAGTTAACCAAAGCCTGTGTCATTAATCCCATTATTTTCTGATCTCACTTATCCACATGTGGGAAGACATTGTCGAATAAAGAACAGCCACACAGCATAGTTCAGGTATGTTTGACCAATCATGATAGCCAACTGTTTGTTTTCTGTATATTGTTTTTTTCTTGTAGTGTACTGTGCTTTATTTTAAAATTTGACTGTACATGAATTTGTCAGATAACAAACAATTATCATCATATAATATTTTTGGTAATGTATAATTATGAAAATTTTTTTAGAATCTTCAGATTCTCAATAATTTCCGAAGGGGAATCTCAAGAAATAAATTAATTACTAATTCAGGAATTCCTGAATCTCAAGAAAGCAAAAAGTTTGGCACTTGAATAGTGGCGATCTGGCGATAATGCCCTTCAGAATAGGGTAGACAGGTAGGGACTTAGAGTGAAAAGAGTTTTTGAAATATAGGAAGGGCGAGAATTGGGGTCTTGTCTGGTTTTGTTTAAGTTCAGTCAAATGCATTGTAGATAACCTAAAATTTAAACAGGTGCTGGAATCATTTATTTATGTTTGGAATTTTTCTGTTGATGGAATTATAATGTTTTAAAAACTTAGAAAATTTAAATCATTTATAGTGTAAATAATAACTAAAATTTCTATGATATAAATTTTAAAAACTCACCATGATTCTCTTATTCTCCATTGTGGACTTGTAAGATTACAAGCAATATCTTTTATTATTTCATTTAAATATAAATCAATCTATGAAATATTAAAATTTGAATCAATAAAACAGAATAAATATGAATATTCAAATTTTCATCTAACAAAAAAATTATGGAAATAAAAATTTTATAATACAGAAGCTTCATGACTTATGATGATCTATATTTACACTAAAAATCATACTTATGACTACTGCCATCAATGATTTTGCAATAATGATGGTCAATTGATAAGATGGAAGTGTGTTGTATTTCTACCATCCAGTATTCATATTTAATTTTAGGTCTCATACCTCCAGATTTTTTAAGTATATAATCTCAACCTATTCAATCCCATCCTTTACCTCATTGCCCATTGTTACTATAGGTATAAGCATCCTGTTATGAGTATTGGAATGCTAACCTGCTTAGTATTTAATAAAAAATAAAGCAATATTTTCTGAACTATCATAAACAATAAATGTAATGAAATCACATATAATAGTGTGATTTCTTTGTATCTATTGTATATAACAATTCAGAAAATATTTTTGAATTGAAATGAAATCATCTAATTTTTGTAAAACAAAATATTGAAGATCAGCTTGGTCATTTTTTTTGTATTATATGCTACTTTACTTTTTATTAAATACTAAGCAAGTTGCATTCCAATACTCATAACAGGTTGCTTTGGATTCCAATTTCAAATTCAGATTTTATGCTTCTGAAAAATTTTTGATTGAAGTGGCCTGGGTATCAATTCACCTACTGTAAAGTCTTACTAGTTCTATTATAGATGTAAGTAGTTTATAATTGGATGTAGAATAGATATTTTGTAATAGTCAGCCAATGATTCAGAAGTGACATAAAAATAATTGTTTATGTATTTGCTAGCAACTTGATTAGGTTAGTTTAAATTAAGCTGGTAATCAATACTTTTGGCAGAAACCACTTTAAGAGTCCTGCATAGACTGTCCAAATCTATGATAAGATCAGTTGAAAGTTGAGGAATGGGGTCCGATGAGGCTGGCCAGGTCTGAATCATTCCTGAAAAATGATATGTAGGATCTAGAATTGAACCCATATCCTTCAAGATGGTAAATGATTGCTTTATTGTGTAAACAGCATCTTTGTTTTTACACTGTTTTCTTTATTTTTACCTACATAAAGATCTGGTAGGCATGAAATACATAATTTCCTCATTTAAAAGAGTAAACACAGTTTATTCAGCATCACTAAATACTACTACCTTTTTAAAAGTATATTTAATATTCTGAATTCTGGTGGTTGGGGAATGTAACTTCTATTTATAACATTGTGCTTATGGAAAATCATGCTTTGAGTTACAATGGATTCAAATTATGATTGAAATTTTTAAATGCAACCAAAATTGTAAGTTGAGGACTTCCTATATACAGGTAGTCCTCAACTTATGATGGAGTTCCATTCCAACATTTCCATCATAAGTCGATTCTGACATAAGTCAAGGACTTTTTTAATTCTTGATTTGTTTGATTTCTGTTTTAATATTTTCTTTTTTTAATTCTTGATTTGTTTGATATCTGTTTTAATATTTTCATAAAAGAAGTTTTTATTTAACTTAAAATGATTAAACAAAGCTTTCCTCACTTTCTTTTTTATGTTGGAATTATCATCAGTAGCATTATTTCTCTTACTGGACATGACATAATTATGATGAGATACAGTAATAATGCTTTCCTCGCCTACTAATGGAGATGTTACAATGCATATACAAAAACAATGTGATATATGTATGTATATGTAAGTAACAAAGTTGAATTAGAGAATTTTAAGTAATAATTTTTGGTTGTCATAAGTGTGAATTGTTGTAAGTCAAGTCATCATAAGTTGAAGACTACCTGTATATGTTGTAATCAAATTAAAATTAAAATTTGCACTGATTTTTTTAATGCAGATTTGTTTACTTTTATTAATAATTTTAATTATTAATTACAAATTTTTTTAATTTAATGGATATTTCTATAAATTAATAATGAAAATATTTTGTATTTTTCTTTTAATATCGGTTTTGTTTAACTGATATTAAAAGAAAAATACAAAATATTTTCATTATTAATTTATAGAAAAATTATGATCAGCATATTTAAATTTTTTTTGAAATTTTTGATATGAATTTATTTTTATGATGTTATAGTTAAACAAAGCAACTAGAGTTGCTGTTTTTTCAAAAACAGCAACTCTAGTTGCTGTTTTTGCTTGTTTCTCTAGTTTGGTTGTTTGTTTGCTTAGTTAGTTGCTTGTTAGTTGCTTGTTTCTCTAGTTTGGTTTTGCTGTTTTTTCAAAAACAGCAAACACTTGAGTTTTCAAACTCAAGTGTTTTCAAACTTGAATTGATGAGTTATTACTAAGAAAGAGCTCAAGAAAGCTTAAGCTACTCAAGCTTTTTTAATAAAATTTATTAATGAATTAAAATTTAAAGCTGAATAATTACTAGTCAACAAAACTGTGGCAGTAATGAACAATTTGCAGTTTGGTTTTGTTTTGTCATACAAGATTTGCCTGAATCAAAATGTGTCAAATACAATATTCGTGAAAATAAAAACAACAGTGTGTGAAAGGCACTTGCAAAATGCAAACAACATTAAGAAATAATAAACATACAATATATACAATAACATTTATAAATATTTTGTAAAAGGTACAATAAAACTTAAATAAAACTGTAGTAAGTAACAACAGTAATAATTCAGTCAACAGACAAACAAAAATTTAATTCACAAAATGATATACACTGACGGAAAAAAAAATCCCAACACCAAGAAAGACTTGTGTTAGATAAACAAAATTTGGTAGGCGTGTTTATACATCTGAAAGATGACATCGATTCAAATTTCGCGCTTTTCGCATAAGTGTGGCGCTAGTAGCTCCACTCGGAATTTGCAAATCAGGTTTCCCCTTTCCAAAGACGTGCGGCGGCATGACGTCACCTTCACCGGAAACAACAGCTAGGACGTGAACACTGGACGGAAACTTCGTCCTAGCTATTACGGGGATTTCTTCAAGGTCATAGGCAAGCCAACAGTCATTTCTCCGGTTTACTTAGCCATCAACAGTAAAAATTTTCTCATCAGAAAAAAATCTGATGCGTCCTGCAGCTTCATTCTTCATTGAACACAGAAGCAAGTTGCAGCGAGCAACTCTCTTTGTTTTAGTTGCAACAGACAGCATCTGTCGTACTTTTATGACGTAGGACTTGTACCATAGGTCCTCTTCCGCAATTCAACGCATTGTGGCCTCACTCATACCCAATGTTTTTGCCAACTGCCTGAGAGATTGTTCTGGGTCCTCTGAGATGAGCTCTTGAGCCCTTTGGACAACTTCCAGTGTCCTTGACGATCTCCCCCTGGAATGGCTCTTCCTTGCCAGGTTGGCAGAACCTTCTTCAGACTTCTCTGAAGCCGCATATCTAGCAACATCATCATAAACTAACGATTTTGGATAGTTAAAGAACCGAATTATTTCGGTAGGTGATCGTCCAGCGCGAAGGCCTTCAATTATCACTGCTCTCCGATTATATTCTGCACTCGATCTTAACTGATCAGCCATTTTTAACTTATCCTCAAATGCATCGTCTATCTAGCTTACTAAAACGTCAGCAGCGTCATAGCGCTGACTTCAAATATGGCGGGAAATTCAATTTGAAATTGTTCGGATTTAGCTGGCCACCCTGTATATAAGAGCTGGGAGAACGAAGGTCAAAGCTTTTGCTTTTGGTTCTGAGTCTTGGCTTTATCTTATCTTGTTGTCACTAGCTTTGTCTGTTTTCTCCTGTTTGTATCCTACCTCGTACGAATTCTTAAGAAATCCTGAAAAGACGTCCGAGGGATAAGTTTATAGAAGTCCTCTCCAGTATTATTGTCTGTTGTGTTCGTCCTCGTCAATAACTTTGGGACTAAAGACTATTTTAAAAAAAAGACTAAAGGCTGTATCAGGAAGGTGATAGACCTGAAGTAAAGTGTTCTCAGGTGAATCCATCATCATCATAAAATCAAGGTATCTCTTTGTTTGTCATTAATCAATATTTATGTATAAATGTATAGAAATCTCTCTTTGTTAATTAATAAAGAAGCTGTTGAATTTATATTCAATGTTGTTCTCTGTCTGACTTGCTGAACTGCCTCTGCCAGTCATCTTTACCCATGTAATATTTGGTAGAATCGTTTGTAGGTTCAACGTCTGTTTTTTCGACTTTTCAGAATTTCCTTTTCCGGGTCCGAAAACCCATAGAATGGTCCCCATCGTAAGTTGAGGACTACCTGTATACACTATAGCACAGATTAAGAGAAACAGATGGGAAACTTCCTATACCTACAATAGAAAGTTTTCTGAAATCACGTGACAAATTCAACCAATGAAGTGTTTGGCAAAAGCGACTTCACAGCATGGCGCTACTATCTCATTCGTCATGATGACGTATAACAGCTCGACCATGTGGGTGTGACGTCATATAAAAATTTTATACGATATTTTCATTCATATTTCTTTGCAATAGTACTCATAAATATAAAAATATAATTTATCTTAATATAATTTCTAAAAAATTAAAAAAAAATGTATGTACCATTATTTTTACAACTTTCACCTGTTTGATGTAATGAACAATTTCTATAAATATGACTTTAAGAAACATAAACAACAAAATAATGGTTGATTTAAAACCCATGTTTTTATCTAATAAAATGCTAATAGGGGAGATTGTTTTTCAATAAATTGTACTATTGTATTATAGCTTTAATGGAAAGAGTCAGATTCAGAAAATATAGTTTTAGCATATTATCAGAACACATCCATTTTTAAAGAAAGAATACAAAATAAAAAAATTTGAGGTATTTACATATTCATATTGACACAACGATTTGAATGGTTAATAAATTTTATTTAAAATAATTATTTAGGGAAAAAATACACCAAAAATATCATATATTCAGAAAAGAAAGATTACTGTATCTCCAATAAGTAAATAAAACAGCACTAAAAAGCAAGTATAAGTTTTTTAATTGGTATAACGTTTTCGGGCAATTACTGCCCCTCTTCAGTACCTTACAATCAATACAAAGATTGTAAGGTACTGAAGAGGGGCAGTTATTGCCCGAAAACGTTATACCAATTAAAAAACTCTGATATTGAATATTGTGTTGTATATTATTTTGTTAAAATATTGATCTTAAGATTTCATATTAAAAGGTTTTTAAGGTTTTTTTTAAATCTTTAATTTTCTATTGATTATAGCTTACATTACTTTATTTAGCCTAATATTATCATCATTACCATGTGTAGAGAAACGAAACCATCATTGCCATAGCAATGCAACAGTTTGACTTACAATAAGTTGTTTCACGTGTTTTGATATAAAGTTTTCATATATTGTACAGCTGTATAAATTTCATAATGCCACGAAAAAGAGGGAACTCTTTAAGTAGATTAACTCCTCTTGCTAAAAGATTGCATTTAATTCAAAAAAATTAAACATTAGAAGATCGAATAAATCGACAAAATTCTAATAGAGAAAGAAAGATAAAGAAGTGTATCCTGTTGCATTCAAATAGTTGAGACCTTAATGAAATTATATTGTCATTATAATATAAATATTTTAACTTGCACAATTCAGTTTACAGGCAATCCCTGACTTAGGTAGGATTATTTTTAGGTAATAAGCCATGCTGAAATCCAGATACCCCCAGAAAAATTGATGGTGTGGGGGACTTCAGAATTGAATCTGGATTATTCTTTAATATAACTATTTTTAGTGTTAAATCATTGTGACATACCAGTACTATATTATGTAACATATGCTCTCACATATGTTTTGAATTATGTAGGGTTTCATAGAATGCTCCATCTACATAATAAGGGAATTGCCTATAAAAATAAACTGAATTAAGTAAATTGAATTTAATTTTAATTATTTCATTTATAGAATCAATAGCCTGTAATATACATAGTTGTTTAATTAAATTAGTTTTAAAACTATTTTTCTTGTTAATCTCTAATTTTATCAGTAAATTTTAAAGAATTATCAGTATGATTATGATAATTTTTATTAAAAAATAAGAACACTGTTTTTTTAAATGAATTATTATTTTTAAAAATTGTACCCAATTTAATATTAATAAATAAATAATTATAACTAAATTACTAATTAATTCTTAGCACTAAAAAGCAGACCAGTACACTGAATCAATAAAGATACTTTAATCAGAGAAATGCTTTTGGCTTATGCGTCATTTTCAACTCTTACAAAGGATTCTAACATTTTTAGAACAAAGAACATTAACTTAGAATAATAACATAATTCTACAAGAAAGAACATATAATTTAAAATTCTTTAAATATTTAAAATATTCTATTTCTTGTTCTTAGGGCTCAAAAATCACTTACATGCTTTAAACGGTACTTAACTAAATTACAAATTAATTCTTAGCACTAAAAAGCAGACCAGTACACTGAATCAATAAAGATACTTTAATCAGAAAAGCGCTTTCGGCTTATCCGTCATTTTCAACTCTTACAAAGGATTCTAACATTTTTGGAACAAAGAACATTAATTTTAGAATAACAACATAATTCTACAGGAAAGAACATATAATTTAAAATTCTTTAAATATTTAAAATATTCTATTTCTTGCTCTTAGCATGTGCTCTGTGTATAAATGTATATGAAAAACTAAAAATAAAATTAAAGGAAATAAGAATAAATATAAAATAAATGAAAGTAATTATATCTCTCGGGAGTTTTTTTGAAATTCTTGTTAAAGTTCGTCATTCTTCATTTTCACAGTGGGTGTTTTCTTTCAAACATACCTGCAAGCTTTCGGGATGCTATTAATTTGCCTGTCATTTATAATTAGTCCTTCACTCTTACCTTTATAAATCTGGATCTCCTCTGCCGTGTATAATTCGTCTAAATCATCTAGTTGTTTAGTTACCATGCTTTCTTCCCATTCTATTCTTATATTGTGTCATATGTTCTCCTTGCTAGGGCTGTTGACAAATTTGCATTCTTTACGTCTCTCTTATGCTCAGTTATCCTGTCCTTTAAATTTCTATAGATGGCACCTATATAAAATTCCTTTCTTTCGTCTTTCAGATTTTGCATAGATATGTTATAGACCCCTGTATATTCCTCTTGGTTGTAGGTATCCTTTACATTTCTTAATAGGTTATAAACTATCAGTGGTTTCTTATATGCAGATTTTTTGTTTCCTTTCTTTATTAACTTTTTTATCATTTTAAAGTCTCTCAAGGTGCCAGGTATTACAGTATATCTAACACTGTTCATTAAATTCCTCTTCATTTATATGGTCTCCCTGTTCTAAATTCTCTTCTAGATTGTCATTTCTTTTTCTTTTGAGTTCTCTTAACAACTTATTTATTAAACTTGCATTGTAGCCGTGTTTTTGCGCTACATGTTTTATTAGACACATTTCTTTTATTAGTAATTTCTCTTCACTGCAATGGGTGAGGGCCCTTGATAGCAATGATCTTAAGGCCACTTTTTTGTGTTGCCACCTGTCGTTTGACCATTCGGGTATTATAGGAAGCCGAGTAGCACCACAATTATAATACCCAAATGGTCAAACGATAGGTGGCAACACAAAAAAGTGGCCTTAAGATTGTTGATATCAAGAGCCCTCACCCATTGCAGTGAAGAGAAATTACTAATAAAAGAAATGTGTCTAATAAAACATGTAGCGCAAAAACACGGCTACAATGCAAGTTTAATAAATAAGTTGTTAAGAGAACTCAAAAGAAAAAGAAATGACAATCTAGAAGAGAATTTAGAGCAGGGAGACCATATAAATGAAGAGGAATTTATACAGAGAGCACATGCTAAGAGCAAGAAATAGAATATTTTAAATATTTAAAGAATTTTAAATTATATGTTCTTTCCTGTAGAATTATGTTGTTGTTCTAAAATTAATGTTTTGTTCCAAAAATGTTAGAATCCTTTGTAAGAGTTGAAAATGGCGCATAAGCTGAAAGAGCTTCTCTGATTAAAGTATCTTAATTGATTCAGTGTACTGGTCTGCTTTTTAGTGTTAAGAATTAATTAGTAATTTAGTATTTATATGGGAAAGATTTTCAGAATACATTGAAGAAAATCCTGAAGGTTATCTAAAAGGTTATAATTTGAGAGAAAAAGAAACTTAAGTACAACGCCATGAACTGCCCGAGAAATGCCAGGCATGGGTCTTCTAGTTTAATATAAATGACAATTAAATCTGCAACTTTAAACTTTTTAAAACATTTATTACGATAAGATAAATATAATAATTAAATTTGAATTTTTGAATGAAAGTTGAATGTTTTATTTCCAAATGTGAATTGCACAAATATGAATATTTTATTGCTAAATCAAATATCATTTTATTCAACATATCTAATTTCTGATAATTTGAAAAATATAAAGTTATTTTCAAAATTAGTTATTGTTTAGAACGGGTTCCCAACGGGGTCGGTATCGACCCCCTAGGGGTCAATGAAATTTTATAGGGAGTCGATGATCAAGGGGTCTATTGGGGGTTGATAGCCGCATATGCACCGGCAATTGATTGGCATGATCACGATCCCATTGATTACAAAAAAATTTATTAATAAAATTGATAATTAATTGTTTATTGATATAGATTGATTGGCATGATCACGATCCCATTAATTACAAAAAAATTTATTAATAAAATTGATAATTAATTGTTTATTGATATAAAGCTATATCATGTAGTAAGGAAGAAACCATATGAAATAAATATAAGGGAAAAAATTCACTAAAATTACTTAATATATTTTAAAAACCAGTAATATTTTTTAAAATATATTAATTTTTAATTTGCAATTGTCTGTTATTGAAAAGGATTGCATTTCCTCAGACGATATATTGTTATATACGAGCTACTTGTAAAATTTAAAAGATTTTAATGTTCGCTTCCAAGATATTGAAAATTTGAATGTGCCACATGAATCATAGAACTGCTGCACTGTGATATATCTGATTTTCATATTATGATACAAGAAGAATTGATTGCATTGAAGGTGATAAATTCCAATAAATCTGTGATACTTAAGCAATAATTATATGGTAACTTCAAAATTTGCATAATAGTTGGTTTTATAGCAATCAAAAATATGGTATGAATTTCTTTATTCAGAATTCATATGATTACCTAAAAATATCGCTTTGATTAGATGATAAACATTTGTATAAAAAATTGTTCAATTGTTGACCTAATATACAATGAAAATATGTCTCAAAAAATAAATAAAAAATAATTGCATTAATAGAAAAAGATGTAAGGACTTAATAATGGAGAAAATTTTCAACATTTCTATAAAAAGTAAAAGAGAGATGGATTTAAAATTTTGGCAAATGTTTATTAATAAATTTATTGATTAGGCTTATTAATGAACATTTGCTGACTTGTTCACTTTGAGAAAATTTATAATGGCATATAACAAGTTAAGTTTCTCATGAGTTTATATGTGAAATACGGATGGTTTAGTTTTAAATCATCTACAAAATCAATGATAAGATAGGCACTGAAAAAGAATAAACTCAATAAATATATGAATATTATATGTTGATTATGACAATTATTTGATATGTAATTGATATTAATATAATTATATTATCAAACTAAAATGTAATTTTCAAAAATTTGAAAGTTTTGATATAAATTATTTGAAAAATCAAGAAAACAAAATATATAGAAATAATTAAAATAGAAATAGACTCTATTTTGTGTTGTTTGGTTCAATGTACATTTTTTCCAAAATCGTGTTGTAAAAAATCTAGATAACATTTCTTTTGAATTGTAAAATTCCACATTTTCATTCTTTGTGGAATCCTTTTTCTTTTGATAACCAATACTTACATTATGTGATTTAATTGCTGTTTTCACTACATTTGCATTTATTTTTGGTTCTGCAGTATGTAAATACAAATAAAATCTATTTACTTTGTTAGTCACCAATTTTAGGTAAAATCAGTAAACTGGCAAAATCATATTCCTGATGATATCTTTTGCTGCTAGTAATCAAAATAGCATAATGTTTGACCACAAAGTATTATGAAAGTGATATGCTTTCATCCTGAATATTCTGGTTTAATTTCCTGGGTCCCACATCTCCAGATACTCCAAGAGAAATCTGGAGATCTTATTGAACTGTGTCCTCTACATGTACTTACCCAGAATATCATGTAGAGGAAGCTAAGCTATGGGATCATTGCTCACCACTGGTTACCAATACTACTAGTGTGGGAGCAGCCTATGATGAGACTGAAATGCTTTGCTGCTTATTATTGGGTGAAAATAAGCATAAAAAACTGTTTAGTGAAATAAAAGGCATAATGAAAATTTTACATATAAATAGTTTACATTAAATACTAAAATAAATATGATATAATTTTATCTGAACATACTGTTGAGATATCTAGATTTTTTATAACACGAATTTGGAAAAAATATACATTGAACCAAACAACACAAAATAGAGTTTATTAAATCAACAGTGCTAAGTTATTTGATTTGGCTTGATGTCATTGACATGGTAACTAATAAAAGTGACATACACATTAATATACTTTTTATACATTACATTATGCAGAATAACTTCTTGTAGCAGTGCACAGTTCATCATTCAGTTGCTATTCCCAGTATGAAGTAGATGTAACAGTACTGTACTTTGGATGAAGCTTATGTATTTTCTGTTTCTTGAAAATAGTAGTGCCCATTTTCCTTATCTTTCATATTTCAATGATTTCTTATGAAAATTATATTTTGATATTTTTATTTTTGTATGCATTAATTTTCAGCAATATATCTAAATGTAAAGTGGAGTTTGATGTAATTCAAATGTCCAGCTATAATTTTTCTAATCAATTTCTTTTTAAGTTAAGTATTTATGAACAATTCCTTTTCTTTCTTTTATAAATAAATCCCCAGTTTTTGAGCATGGAGTGTTTTTGAAAAATTCTTATAAATTGTGGATTTTAAATTATCAATAATTTTAAACGAAAAAAAAAATTTTATGTATTCCTGCACTTAAAAATGTTATCTATTTTTTTTTATTAAAATATTCTGAAATACTGTCTAATTATATAACTAATGGCAAAAATTTTTTTCAATAATTAGCATTGATTGTCATAACACAACCTAAAAAAAATTTTTTTTAAACAAAGTTTCTAATAGGCTGAAAGCTGGTGGAAGTATTATATATAGACTTCTATCAGTACAGACTGTGCTAAAGCTGCTGTTTACTATCTGAAGATCTAGATTTCATACTTCAACATTTTTAAATTTAGACATTAATGGGCTGGATCTGACTTGATAAACTCCATCATTAAAGATCTGTTAACTAATCAATTATGGAGTGGCAATATGCCTGTATTGTAAAGAATTAGCTTGCCTTCTGGAGGATCTGGATTGAGTACTAGATTTCACATCTCCAGATTTTTGTGAAGAGATCTGAACTTTTGTTTATTGAACCTATCCTTTAGTTGATCCATCTTGGATTCGGTAGCTTATGATGGCTTTGAAATCACACCATTGCTTAATACTTATATAAGACCTAAAGAAAAATCCAATCAGTGTGTGATAGTCTACAATGTTTTAGAATTATTTCATTGTATTTTAACTTCTGATTGAAAAGAACTTAAAAAAAAATGCTCAATAAAAGTTGATACTTGCTGTTATTTAATAATTTTTACTTAGAGAAAGAAAGCAGTAATTATTAGAATGAGTTCAATTTCAAATATTCTTTACAAGAAAATAATAATTCACAAATAATTAATAAATTTAATTAATAATAATTAATTAATAAATTTATTGGCATATTTATGCCAATAAATTTATTACCTTGCTAACAGTGCTTTTTGGGTTCTTCTTTGTACGTAAAACAAGTGGTAGTATATATATAATAATAATAATTCACTACAAACATTATCAAAAACTAATTATATAAATATACTATTGAATGTTTCATAATAAATAACTGAATTCATTTATTTTATTTAGCATAACTTTTCATAATAATTACAGAAAAGTTGGATCATTTGTTTATAAATGTTTCTATATTAGTGAGTTGGCAAGTTTAAGAAAAAATTACAACTGCCAAACATAGCAGGATTCTCTGATTGTTCAACTTAAATAATTGGTTTATTCAGGGATTTTTTTTGTTTTTTTAGAATATCATTGTTTAAGAATTACAATCAATTCAAAATCCCATAAAATTTAACAATTTAATCAGTAGATGGCACTATGTATAATTGTTTTTGACAAAATTTAATTGTATTAGGCGATTGATGATGTGATGTCATGCCATTGTGACATAACAATGGGTGATATTATAAGATGATTTTGATCCATGACTTAGCAATGTATGACATCATATTGCCACAATGTTGAAATTACTGTGGTTAAATCTACATTAAAATTGAATACAATAAGTCAATGGATTCCAAATGCTATAGTTAATAAATTATATTCAAACTAATTTTATTTGAATTCAGAATGTCATCACAAGATCCCATGACACCATCATGATGTAAGAAATACATATCATTTTAGCATGCTGATGATGATATCATGATATAATATTGATAAATGATTATGTGATTTTATACTTTAATAAATTGAGAAAGAACAAATAATTTTTACAAATTGTAATTCAATTAGTCTGATGATGATATAATATTTCAGTAAATATGACATTTGAAATAAGAAATGAAATCAATATATGAAATAATTTTCCAATTAATAAAAATTATTCCTGGAGATAATACAATAAAGATAAGTAAAATCAGTTTTTTGGATGGTATAGTACACAATAGCACAACATTATGAATTTTGATGTTCTAAGCAAATCTTTTTCAAATTGAAGAGTGGAAAGACAAACTTGTAAGTTCATGAATCTTCTAGAAATTATGACGGTTGTATTAAAGAACTAATTGAAGAAATTGTTTAAGACTGTAGAAGAAACCAACATGCAAATAATCAAAGCCAAGTTATTGAGAATGTACAGTATATGTTTTTAAACTATGTCTGGGCAAAGCTGGGCATTTTGTGTTATTTAAATACATATTTTTAACACATTTTCTAATCATTCAGCAAATATTAAATTGTGATCATTCTATAGATTATATACAGTCTTACAGGGATTGACTATAGTGGATGAGGATCAATGAATCAGATAGAATATCGTTTTAATTTTGAGTTTGATCAGGATTGAATCCTGGATCCTTAAGTTGAAAGTTAAAGTGTTTTCATTTAGCCAATTCTGCTGACTATTTTATATTGAGATTTGAAAGCGCATATCAACATGTAAAAGATATAAAATGAAAATATTTAGCATTTTGAAATTTGTTATGAAAACATAGTCTCTCTCCTGGGGGCAGTTTTTTATGTATTCCTTCAGTTTAACAAGATCTGCCTTATTTGGATTTATAACTTTCATTCATTATTTAGTTTTTGTAAAAGTGTAGTAAATACTTGTAAATCAAATTTTTGATAACAATTTTACTTGCTTATAAAAGTGTGGTATTGTATGTTGGGCCTCTTGTATTGGGATTTACATGTACTTTTTTATACAGTCAAACCCCGATAAGAAATCCCCCATTAAGCTGCAACCCTCACTGACTGCCAAGAAATTTGGCAGAACGGATCTTCCTATGTTAATGGAATAGGCAAAACCTGATAAGACACCATCCGCCAGTAGAAACATCTAAACAAATATTCCTTTTGGTATTGTATTTGTCCTTATTAATCCACCAGGGGCTGTAAGGTGACTTACATCCCGAAGTTCATCATATATATATATACACCATTAAAAGTTCTCTGGATTCATTTGTAACCAGTAGGTGGGAGAGATGAAGTTAATAAATTGTTAATCATGTGTCTCTCTAAGCCTAGTTCATATGTAGGTTATAGAAAATTTAAGATCTTAAAAACTAGATTGTTTTAATTGTTTATTGCATAACAAGCAAATAAGGATACTGTACAGCAAGCTGTATAAATTGTATTTTACAGAGAACTCAAAGTAGAGGATCAGAACAGCAGATGGACATGTTTTCTATATAGTACTGTACATATAAGATACTTATACTATATAGATACTCCTCACTTAACGACTGGGTTTCGTTCTCACGACTCGGTCGTAGAACGAATTGGTGCTGTAAGGTGACTTACATCCCGAAGTTCATCATATATATATATACACCATTAAAAGTTCTCTGGATTCATTTGTAACCAGTAGGTGGGAGAGATGAAGTTAATAAATTGTTAATCATGTGTCTCTCTAAGCCTAGTTCATATGTAGGTTATAGAAAATTTAAGATCTTAAAAACTAGATTGTTTTAATTGTTTATTGCATAACAAGCAAATAAGGATACTGTACAGCAAGCTGTATAAATTGTATTTTACAGAGAACTCAAAGTAGAGGATCAGAACAGCAGATGGACATGTTTTCTATATAGTACTGTACATATAAGATACTTATACTATATAGATACTCCTCACTTAACGACTGGGTTTCGTTCTCACGACTCGGTCGTAGAACGAATTGGTCGGTAAGCAAAAAACTTGTTCCTATATGAAAATATTGGAAACAAATTTCAAATTAAAAATTTATATTTTAATTATGCACAAAGTACAGTATTTTTCTTCAAACTACGAGTACAGAGAAATTACAAACAAAAGTCATAAGCGATGTGTATGAGCAAAAACCAAATATTCCATTAAAAAAAAAACAGTCTTAAGCTCGGGTGTAAGTTCGAGCAGTCATTAAACAGGTAGGTCATTAAGTGAGGAGTACCTGTACTGCAAAGTAGAGTTTTTTTACAAATGTTGAATTTGGATGCTAAATATAAATGTACAGAATTTTATTAAAATTTATAAATTTGGAGTTCATTTTCATTTTTATACTACACGTGTTCGACAAACTGCCAACCCCGATTATCCTCCAAAGTTGTCCCCAAACAGATGGTGGCGTCTTATTGGGGTTTGATTGTAATTCTTTAAAAATTAGTTTTTTTTTTTTAGACTACTATATGAAGGAAAATACATTTTAAAAAGTCATAACTAACAGAATAATTTATAACAGTTTCATATTATTACCAATATATCTTGCATTTATTAGTACTTGCTTATAGAAAAAGAAAAATAATTCATTTAGTAAAATTTAAAATAATAATTGTAGAATAAAAAAAAATTACATAAAGATATTTCCTTATTAAACATTTTAATCTTAAATTTATAATTTTCAGGTTACTTCGAGAAATGGGTTGGAAAGAAGAGGGATCAGATGACGATGATACTTATGCACCTCTCACTGAAGATGAACTCAGAGAATTTAGCCAAAAGGTATTAAAAATTTTCTTTTATAAATAGACAAATAATTTTTTGTTGATAAACAGTTGTCCTCAAAAGTTTACACACACTACAAATCATTTGTAGTTTTTGAATAAAATGAAAAGCAAATGACTTGAAAAAAATTTATCTTACATCAGAGTTGTCTTCTTAATGTGAAATAAATAAAGCATTATTTCAAAATAATTCATTTTAATTTGTACAAAATATCAAACAAAAATAATCACAAATCAAAAATGGTGATTGTGTTTGAGATTCCCATCTCAAGAAATCTTGCGATTTACAAGAAAATTAGATTCCTGATTCTTGAGAATTTTTGTGTTCCCAATTTTTATAAAACTTGGGAATTAAAAAATCTGTGAATTCATATCCAAAAAATTTCATGCAGATTCATTATTTATTTTGGCCCTGCGATATCTTCAATTCAAGAAACTAAGTTAAGTTGCATAGTTTATCTGTACCACTTCTACTAACTTTATATTTCAAAAAGAAAATTATTGAAACTAATCATAAAATAATACTCAAAACAGACATATGAAACCTAAAATAAATCAATAAATTGTACAAAAATTATTCATTTTATTGCAATTTTAAATATTTAGATGCTGACATTTTGTGATGTAGGCAGATTTATGATGATGATTACATTAGCAAATATTTGCTTTCTAATGCATTCAGTGATTTGCTAAGTAATAATGAATGATGTCTGTGATATAAGGAGAGTATATCGGAGGATATGAGTAGATAGCTAGCCCTCAGTCATTCCCCAAAAATTCCACCTTCATCCAATGACAGGAATTATCAGAGCAGATCCCCACAGTGGCATCTGTTTTCACTGCTGAAATGCATGCAATTCAAGTTGCTGTAAAGCATATTAGAACGAAAGGCCATCGTAGAAGCCTCATATACTCCGACTTACTGATTGCATTTCAGGCTTTGATCTCATTGAAACCTTCCCCACATCCTATTCTTTTACACATCAAGAAGCTTATATTCTGTCTCTACAGAAGGGAATACACAATTAAGTTCTGTTGGACCCCAGGACACATTGGCATTCAAGGGAACGAACTTGCTGACATTGCTGCTAAGTAAGCCACTCTTTACCAGTTACACAATTGCCAAGTCCCTTTTTCTGACTTGAAGCCAGATATAAAAGAAAAGTTGATGGAAATGTGGCAGCATATGTAGGATGGACAGGTAAACAACAAATTGCACGAGATCAACCATTAGTCAAGCAATGGGACTCTTGTTATCACAGGAACAGGAGACAGGAAGTTGTCCTTGCCAGAATCTGCCCATTAGGGCATATCTTCTAATGGGCAAAACTCAGCCTACTTGTGACTGGTCTCACTGTGCTCTTACCATCAAGCTGAGTGTTCTTACTTTACTACCAAGCGTTCACGGCATTTTAACCAGTCTTTTATACTTGCTGTCCTTATTGGCAAAGATTTTAACTCTTCAGGCCTTTTTGCCTTTTTATCGGATATTTGTGTTTTACATCATATTTAGTTATTTTATTGTTACTTGTTTTTATTTTGTCCATTTTTCATCAGTGATTCTTTTTAAATCCATATTCGATTTTTTATGCTTCAACAGATATTTGTTATTCTCATGAAATGAGAATATAAATAATTAGATTTGTTTGTTTTTATCAGAGAAGAAAATCACACACAAGAATATCTGCATAGGGGCACCAAATGTATAGCTGTCCTGATTTTGAAAGTTTAGTTAAAAACGTGCTATTTCGATTAAGTAATTGAAAAGCATATTCCACGCTCATATTTTTATAGATAATCATTAATATTGCTATTGTTTCTAATTTCTAGTTTTTAAATAAAATTGAATACTGTATAGAATTTTGTTGAACTAAGTAGGCTGAAAATCTTTTATATTTCTATACGGAATTGTACGAGTGTATTAATAATAATAAAAATTAACAGAATGAATTCTTAAATTATCAAACTTCATTTTGATACGAAAACATTTAATTATAAATGTGGGCGCAGTTACTTTTCATTTACTTAACTGTAAAAGTGCGTTTTAGCTAAACTTCCAAAAATCTTTAGGGTCAAAATAATTTATTTAATAAAATTTAAAAATTTTAAGAAATATTTAAAAATTTCCAATAAAAATATATGAAACATTCTTGTCCATTTTTCATCAGTGATTCTTTTTAAATCCATATTCGATTTTTTATGCTTCAACAAAGTATTTTTCATTGTAGTTCTATTATAAAAATCGATAATAAATAACTTTTGCATTTGAATATCAAAATTCTGAATTGTTAACACCCATCTTGCTAGTCTACTTAATAATAAGGACTTAAGACTCGTTAACTGTCAATACTTTACGGATTAATGATCAATTATATTTTGACGTAATATTGGAACTTGTTTAAAGTTCATACGACGGCAAACAAAATAAAAAATATAGAATTCGGAAAAAACCGCATTATATCGAAACAGCGTTAAGCGGCGTCTTACTATACATAGAATATGACCAGAGCCGTAAGTAGGATACGCTGCTCCTGTGGCAAGGGTCAAACTTACGCCCCCCATTTTTTCATTTACAGATAACAATGGTGAAAATGAATTATCTCCATCAAAATGAGTTGATTTTGAATCTGCTGTAAGATATTTGTTTGAAAATTCTGAATTGTTAACACCCATATATGACAGTTTACACCAATTTATACATATATAGTTTCGTTTGTTTATTGAAATTTTCTTTTTAAAATGTTACCATTGGCTGTTTACATCATTTTTTCTGTTTTCTGTTATATTTTGTTGAGTTTTTGTTTTATTTGTTATGTTGTTTGTTCTATATAATTTTGTTAAGAATGCTTTTTAAGTTTTATTTTGTGTCTGGCACAATTTGGCCCATGGAGGTCCTTGTGCCATTAAACACCACCAAACCAACCAATCAACCAATGGCAGGGTCCAAAACTTTTCTAAGGGGTGTATCTCTTGGTCTAGATATTCAAATACAGTGATGTGTAAAAAATACAGGCTAAAAAACTCATTTACACCTACATAAGATTGGTTGCAAAAATCACACAATCACCTATATAAGATTGGGTACAAAAGCCCAAACACAAGATCTGTTTTGCAGATAAACAGACTATTTGTGTGTACTGAAAAGCTATTTTAATAAAATCTGTTAATAATTGAAAACAGATAAGATTATTTTTTCAATATTATTGAAATGTGACCTATTTTTTTCAATATAATTAAAGTATTAAGTAAAAACCAAATATAAAACAGTCCAATATTTTTGTTTTCATTTTGCATGATTTTTCCCTACCTCATTTTGTTTTTCCTTATTAAAAACAGATATTTTTTAACTAAGCATTTTTTTAGTGTCTTTAGATTCTCAAGAATTTCCGAAAAGGAATCTTGAGAAATAAATTAATTACTAATTCAGAAATTCCTGAATCTCAACAAGGAAAAAAATTTGGGAAACACAATCACTAATCAAAAGTATTCACACCCTTTTAATTAAAATTGGTATCATCTACAGAGTACAGAAGATTTTCATATTTTCATATAACCAGTATACTAAAAGCTCTAGAAGATTCTAGAATTAACAAAAAGACTGTATTTCTTCTGTATTCAGTGCACTATAATAGTCAGCATGGGCAAAGGCAAAGAACTCAGTGATTATCTTGGGAACAAGATTATCAACCTTCATAAAACTGGAAATTGCTACAAGATGATCTCCAAACAGATGGTAATTCCAATTTTTACCATTGTTCCATTTATTGAAAAGTATAGGACTTATGATACCGTTGAAACTTTTTCCAGGTCTGAAAGAAGGAAGATCCTTTTACCATGTTCATGCAGAAATAATTATGAGAGAAATAAATATTAACCATTGATTGGCTGCCAGAGATATTAACACTGAATTTTCCAAAGTTGGAACCAATATATCTGAGTCAACTATAAATTGTGTGCTGCATAACAATGATGTAGCTAGTCACAGGCCAAGGAAGATGCCACTCCTTCACAAATGTCATAAGGCCATTCAACTGAGATTTGCCAAATAGCATGAAGATAATGTTGTTATTAAATATTAAAAAAAAAATGATTGTTTTTTGAAGCAAAGTATTATGGAGTGATGAAACAAAAATAGAATTGTTTGGTCATGCCAACACATTATATTTGGAGAAAGAAGACTGAGGTATTTGTAGACAATCACCATCCATTTTTTATTTTTCAAAACATGATGGTGAGAGTATTGTGCTATGAGGTTACTTTTCAGTAAATGGGACCAGAGCTTTGACCCATATACATGGCACAATGGATTCTCTTGTCTATCAAAAGATATTAACATTATCTGAAACCCTCTACCAGAAAATTAGATTTGCAGCACAATTGGTTGTCCCAGTCTGCTGCTGATCTCAAACATTTGTCAAAATCTATGCAAGAATAGCTGAAGAACAACAAAAATCAATGTTCTGGAATGGCCTTATCAAAAGTCTGGACCTTAATCCAATAGAGAATCTTTAGTTTCACTTGAAAATAGCTATACACAATAGATATTCTAAAAATTTAACTGGAACAATTCTGCATTGAAGAATGGTCTAAAATTCTTATTGACATGTGAAAAGCTTCTTAGAAGTTATCTCAATTGTCATTACTGCAAAAGGTTCATCAACACATTATTAATTCCAAGGGTTTGAATATTTTTGGTTTTTGGATTATTTTTAATTTGATGATATTTTCTGCAAATTAAAATGTATTATTTTGAAATAATACTTTTATTTAGTTCCCATTCTGAGGAGAACTTTGTAGGATAAACACACAAAAAAAAATTCTGTTTTTACACAATTTTGATTTAACATAAATTAATGCCATTGATCCAAATTCTACAAGAAATTTTTTCATATTACAATGAATGCTGTATTTGCATCATATTATTCACTTCCATGTTGTTTTTTGTTCCAATTAGAAAAGAAATTTCTGGGGAATTTCTCTAATTATATGTATAACTTCAATAGGAAATTTGTTTTGTCTTTATTTTGAGTTTGACGTTTAAAGTGAAAAGTATCTTTTTGGTATTTAATAGTATAAAAAAATTTAATAAAAGTTAAAATAAATGCCCATATAAATTTATTAATTTTGTTGAAAAGTCAATAAATGATAAGTTATAATTTTCAAACTATTTTGTCAAACATGATCTTAATAAGGAATGAGCAGGAAAGTTTCAATGTGATCTAAAGTCATCAATGGCATTTTACAGAGAATTATATAATGGTAAAAACATGAATACCTACAATGATTAATAACTGAATTCAGTCCTAAAATCACTGAAACGTCGGCACCACAGGAGATTAGTGCTAATTTTGTTCAAGAGATCAAGGAAAGAATTTCATCAATAGAGCAAGAAGATGATGACCAAGATATTTCTAGTGATAGCAGCGATATTGCTATCTTAGGCAAATGTATGCAGTTATTGCCAGAAAATGACAACAAATAAAATCTTGTTATGTGTAACTCATATCATTTTGCCTAATTTTTGTATTTATGAATTAGTACCATGTAATTTTTTTTTCAAATGATAATTTACTTTATATAATACATTTTTATGTACAGCTCAGTTCAATGAGGTTTTCACCTCAAAGGGGCATGAACGGCTATCAGGCAATACTCAATTGGAGACGGATTAGTCACTACAGCACCGTGCATCGCCATTTGCTCATCGGACGATTCCATTGTGCCATATCCAACGCAACGAGGTATTAACGCAAAAGTCAAGCAATATCGTTTGTTATGTAATAAAGCAATTAGAACCGAAACTTACGATTTATTAATGTTACCTGCATCCATACTAATATTAATGTAAGGAAAAATCACTGATGTCTTACAAAAAGTTTGTGACTAAGTAAATGATAAGCAAATCGTCTGCTTGTGGAATAAAGCGATAGTAAAAATTAGAATACAATTTTGTAGTTTTGATATTCTTTCAAACATACCTAAACCAGTTCCTAAAAACATCTGATTATTGATGATGATAAACAGAGAAGAAGGAAAAAGCATTAAAGAAATTGCAAAAATATTTGATATTACTACCAGAACAGTTTTAAACATCCTAAACATACTAGGGAAAGAGGAACAGTTTCACCGATGAAAGCAAAAGGTCGCGCTCGAATTACCACCGCAGATGAAGATTCTGAAATACAAAGAAGTAGCGAAAGAGATCCTTACAAGAGTGCCAGCAGAATAAAGGCAGAGCTCTCTTTGAATGCATCAGCTGAAACAGTTAAAAGAAGGTATGTAATATATATAAATAATTTATAAATAGTAGGATATACTTTAAATGTTTTGAGTTTGAAATCTTTACGGATGTACGAGTTTTAGCTGTTAAACTTACCGATGCACACAATGAGGTTTAGCTGATATATAATATTATCCTGTTATCCATAAGTTTGCGGAAGCGGTATAAATATCGGGCTTTTTTAGTTCTGAAATTGATGTTTATTGAATTTTAGAAATTTTAAAGTATCATTGTAAATAACCAACTAACCCATAATTTTAATATTCAAGTTCAATATGTTTGGCTGGCAAGATAAAAGGATATATGTAGGATTTTTATCTCAATCCAGTAACGATGCACAACGCAACGAAAAATGTATTTCGATTGCACTTCGCAACAACAAAAAGGGCATTTCTCTCTTCATGTTCTTCAGCAAAAAAACAAACTTTCGTCAACAGAACTTGGGTTGTTACCCTTTATCGACACTACGGCTGTTTTCTACTGTTCCCATCTTCCTTCATCTGACGTCGCCAGCATCTGTTATGGCTAAGGAATCCCATATATTTATATAGGCAAATATATATATATTTAGCATTTTTTAATTTTTTAATCTCATTTTAGGCAATCTCTTTACACAAATTAATTAATCCGACATTTAATAAGTTGTAAAGATATTTATTGTTAACTTTATTCTATGGCAGCTGCTGTGTTAACTCTATATTATAGATTATGGCAATTTAATCTGCCTGGAAGTAGAGCTGCCAAAAACAAATTCTAACACCACGGAATATGATAGATCGTGTTAGATTTGCTTACCAGTACCAGAATTGGGACAGTGAGAACTGGAGTGAAGTTGTTTTCAGTGACGAAAAAGCCTTCTGCAGCGACGCAGTTGGAAGTGTGTGGGTACACAGATCTCGCGGGAAATGGTTCGAAGAAAAATATGTATAGCCGCAAAGAAAAAGTGGTAGATTTTCTGTAGGTAAGTTTCGGAAACTACGATATTTATATAACAACAACTATAAGAAAAAAACTAATTCCTCATAAAAACGTTATATAACATGGTATCAAAATGATATAAACAATTTATTAGGGGGAACAAATTTTGTGATATCACTATGATTTATTTTTTTCCTCATTCTTTATTAAAGTAGATGCTATGTGCAAACAGAATCATTGATTTGTCCAATATCTTTCATTTTATAAGTATTTTTTGTTATTGGATAGTTTATTTACATAAAATAACAGCTGAAGAGATCTAACTGATACGCAATTCCGGTTTGACTAATTATAAATTCTCCAATGACATTTCAAATTGCTCTGGAGAAGACAAGTAAACACATTTATTGGTCGGAAGCCCTCTAATCACAGTAGACGAGGAGGTATAGCTTTGGAAACAATATCCTTAAGAATGATCGGCAGGTTTTTGAATTTTTCCGATTCATATCTGAAAATACCCAATTTTAACTTAAGTATACCTGTATTTTCTTTATTATATGTCTTACTAGATAAAGTGATGATACTTCAACACAAATTTTCCCTATCAGTTTTACATCAAATTTCTTTGCTTTAATTGTCCTCTAAAAGTTTACGAGGGTCGCTGCAGCTATTAATCTATTTTTATGAATTAATAACTGAAATGTTTATTTTCAGGTGTGTGGGGCTGGATGACTGCCGCTGGACCGGGAGAATTAGTTCTTATTGAGGGCCATTTAACTTCTTTACAATATGTGAATATTTTACAAAACTCTTTCCTTCTGTCTGTAAAGATGTTATTTGGAACAGAAAACATATATTTCATGCAGGATCGCTCGCCCATCCATACGTCTAGATTAACAGTAAACTATTTGTCTGAAACTCAAAATTACTTTAAAAGTAATAAATTGGCCTGGTAGAGCACCTCATTTGAATCCAATGGAAAATCTATGAGCAGAAATGGCCAAAAATGTAGACGCTGGAAACTGCCATACCCCAGATGAATTGTGGGAGAATATCTGCATTTCTTGGAACGAAATCAGAAAAACTAGTAAATGTGAAGTGATAGTAAATAGTATACCAAGAAGGATAAAATCAGTAATTGAACAAGGCGGATTTTGGATGAAGTATTAACTAGTTTGGGTCTAAATTGTAAACCTACGTATGAACAATTCAAGTAAATAAATGAAGTTTTCCAGTCAGATATAAATTTGCTTTTATAAATTTTCTCTCAAGTTTAACAAAAAACATAGCCTATATAAAGATAACGTTGAAATGTTTGTATAGGCGTAGAGGTTATTTCTTTGTAAAACTACATCTACTGTTATCAATGTCTCCTAAATTACTTCCACACTTTATTATTTGCCAACTATTGCGAATTCATTAGTTCTTACATTAAATAGATGTTTTAGTAAGTTAAATAGTTTAATTTCAAGTAATCATTATATTTATTCAAAGTAGAAAGTTACACAGGCATCAAATCCCCTGTATAAACAAAGTGATTTAGTTCCTTTATTCCAAACATGTAACATTTAGACATTTCTTACAAAATGCCTAATAAAAGTCTAAAATTTTGATGTTCCGAAAGATCAGAGTTCTAAATTCAATGAGTCTAACTTATAAGATTGCACCGATACTATATCTAAACACTTTGAATGTGTGTTCTCACTTGTATTCAATGATACTCTTTGTTTATATCTAGTTTCTGCCCAACAGTTTGGCTGACGAATTTCATTGGACACTTGGAAAATATCTTTTAGACCAGATAATCATTTAACGTCAATTTGCCTTATTGAAGGATGAAACTGTAGCCAATAATTTGGATTGTATATGATTTACAGCTTTTAAACAGTTTAACCAAGCTTATTACATTACGACCGAATGATATGACTGAAATATTGAGAGAACTATAAGTTTAAGGTCAAACACTTCATTTAACATTTAAAAATAAATGTATAATCTATATCGTAACAATTACTTGTTAATAACACGCTTTTATATGCTGTAAATAGATTAAAATAAAACAATATTTATAAAATAATATTTAACACAAATCTTTTCAGATAATAACTTTCCCTGTTAGAGAAGACCTATTATCGGAAAACTTTGGCTTATTGCGACGAAATTTTTAGATTGTGTTTATAAGAAAAGTAGCTATAGGCCCACTTTGTGTAATACGGAATTTAAAACTGCACTATTATACGAATTTTATGAGTTAAGAAATTCCAATATTTTTATTAAAAACAATGCTTTTATGTCTTTTTTACATAGACAAAAATATTACCAGATAACAATAAAATTCGGCTAATACTGGAAATATAAAATTTTGACAATTTAGATGCGATAGATAAATTTTTCTTGGTTTTTTATTGTGATGATTATTAATAGGCAAGAAACAGCTACAAACGGCAGGACGAGATTTTTAAATATGTTACACGGGACCAATAAGTAATAGAATACGTAACAATTACAGGTCCTGAACACTAGCATATACACAGAACACTTTTGTATTCATAGCTATCAGTCAAATTACCGAGAAAACAATACCATAATTTGGGGTGCAGTAACCGATTTGCTTATCACTTACTTAGTCACAAACTTTTCGTAAGACATCGGTGATTTTTCCTTACATTAATATTAGTATGGATGCAGGTAACATTAATAAATCGTAAGTTTCGGTTCTAATTGCTTTATTACATAACAAACGATATTGCTTGACTTTTGCGTTAATACCTCGTTGCATTGGATATGGCACAATGGAATCGTCCGATGAGCAAATGGCGATGCACGGTGCTGTAGTGACTAATCCGTCTCCAATTGAGTATTGCCTGATAGCCGTTCATGCCCCTTTGAGGTGAAAACCTCATTGAATGAGCTGTACATTTGCAATCTTTCTGAAATAAAAAGTGCAAGCACATAAAAATGATAAGATTCTAACATGATTTTTCATATTGTTGTATTATTATTTTTTTTAAGGTTTGGGTCCAATCTTCTATTTTTCCATAGATACAGTATATTTTTTAGACAAATTTTTTTACATGTTTTCTTTGGGAATGTATCTGTTGTGTAAAAACAGAATTGAGTGTATATTTAAATGATTTTTAAAAAGTTCTCAATTATTCAAACTTTAAGAAAAAGAACTGAAATTTTTTATTTTTATATTCTTTCACCATCATTTAACAGATGGGTAGTAGTTCAGCTTTTTATAAAGACAAACTACTGCCTTAGACACAGCCTAGAAATGAAAGTTATATACAAAATATGCTAGTGAAGCCATGACAGTCAGAAGATGCACTATTTCTATTCCTTATTTGTCATCTTGATTTTTTTTTTCCATTCATAGTAAACAGTGGATTATCTGCTATAAACCCAGTAGTACTGTATTATATAGCTTGTATGTTTGAAATGTTTTATTTAGGAATGTATAGCATTAATTTATTGAAATTAATAATCATATTTTCAATTTTATGATATTTCATATTTGAAAAAAGAACTTGTAAACAAAAAAGTGTGTGTGTTATATTTAATTTCTCATTTTAAAATATTTTATGAAATGCATCTTAATAATCTTTGATTATTCGACTATAAGAGCAAAGGTTATAATTTAGAGGATAATTTAAAATTGAATACATTACGTTATTTTATAATATATAATTATAGATTGTCTTTGACATAATTATTGTATTTATGTTCTACATTCAATAACTCATATGATTGATCAATACAATTTGTGTGTGTAGGAATGCATAATTGTTTGATATATCAGCAAAGTATGATTGTTTCTTTACTTTTTGTTTGTAAGTTAGGATGCTATATTGTGCCATAATAAATAATAATAGTGGATAGTATTGTAATTGTTGTTTTAGGTGTTAGTTTTCAGAACAAAATATTGTAAGTCAAAGACTATGTATTTTTTCTCTTAAGTAAGAGTTTATATTTTGTTTATTGTATTTAAAGTGAAATACTAGAAGAAATTATCAGTGTTATTTTTATTTACAGATTGCTGAAAAGAAAAATGGAGTACAGAAAAATTTGCAAATGACATTAAGTCCTAAGCGTTTACCTCCACCTTACCTTGCTGTTGGACCACGAATTGATAGTTGGTCAAGTTTTTCAGAAACAGATTCTGATTCCGATTAAAAGAATTGTCTTATTACATTATACTCTGTTTTTCATTTTCTTTAATTTTGTTGCCATTCTTGCCATATTGTATTCTTAGGAAATGCAAATATTGATACTTTTCATGGTGTCTACAAATACAATAAAATGCACTTATGGTTTCATTCTTTTAAAGCAAGAGAGAAGATATTCAGTCTGAATATAAAATTTAATGAATCCTCCGAAATTCAATTATTTCTTTTGAAAATATTTGCAAAATTTATACAATACAAAAAATGTGCAAAATTTTAGCTTTAAATTCATGTGTCAATTGTTTACTCATAATGTTTGTTTAAAAATCATTATTAATCATTCTTACATTTTAAAACTCATGCAGTGAAAAATAGCATGCTAAATTCCCTTTGTTTGTGCATGTACAGAAAATGGTAAAGGGAATAAATATTTCTTGCATGTGAGACAAAACATTTTTTTGGCTCATATTTGTTGAAGTAGAATAAAGAGCACAATTTTGCAATATAGGAATGTTTGAATAGTTTTTTTTTTTATTTTGGACACACTAATATAATTAAATTAACATCTAATAATATACTTATTTAGAATTTTAATAATTTTTAGAAATATAAAAATTGAATATGATATTTCACAAAGCTGTTTACTATAATGATTAAATCTGAAAAAATTTATTTTACCATACATATATAATTACCACTTTTTCATTCAATTACTGGGACTCATTTAAAAATTCAATAACTTCAATTATTCAACATTATTAATTGTAAAGATGGCTAACTATAATTTTTTCATAGTTTATATCATATGCTAAATAATTTATTTTGACATAAAATTTCTTTTATATATATATATATGCATATATAGGGAGTGTATATGTTTTAAAATATATATATATATGCATATATAGGATATCTACTTTGATTGCATACTGTAGGAAAATTAATGGAATTTTAGATTATACTGATTTACTGCTCCTTAACTTCAATAATTTAAAAAAGAAATGATTATTTGCAAAGGTTTCTGATGTGACAAAATGAACAGGATTTATAAGACTGCTGAATAATTCATCAGAAAAACAACAAAATGTGAGTAGACCAAGAGGCTGCATACTTTTATCTAATTGACCAGGTTCTATCCTAGATTCCAGATCAACTTTTTTTTTTATAGTTAAAAAAATTATTTCATTTTCAAAAATTCATATTTTGGATTTAATTGCTAAATTATTATAATACACCTGGCTGTATTATAATAATTGTAATTATTGAATTTGTGTTATTTAATTACACTATGTAACAAATTTTTATTAATTTTTTGTTCTTAGGTATTAACTATTGTTTCCTAATTGTTTATACCTCAAAAGTATAGAAAATATCTATTATTTCTTGTAACTTTACTTTTGTGACCAGGACATTGATATTCTGTAAAATAGATAAATTTCAAAATATTCCAGATGGATTCAGTGCTGTGTAACTAAGGTATAACTTCTGGAACTTTGTATAACTTTGCAGAATCTTCTTGAACTTTCCAATAATAAACAATAGTGTGAACATACACATCAATTCAGTTACAGCTGCTTAAGTGGATCTACATCTGCATTTTTCTGAAATAGCATCAAGACTAATTTATATAACTATAGTATAAATATATGTTAATTTTGATTTTTATATTTATATATTTTTTCCTAACTTTTATGTGAACAAAAAAGATACAAATTTGTCTGCTTTCTTATTGGAAATATGTAAATTTCAGAATATTGGTGTCATGGTCACAAAAGCAAAATTTATGAGGATTAATAACCATTTTCTATACTTTTTAAGTATAAGAAATCAGGAAATAGCACTGTCCAGAAACAAAAATGCTGTTACATGGCGATATGTGTTCAAAATCATTTAATATATTTTATTCTATAAGTCTGACTGATTGGCTCCAATGATTAAAAGATGTATTTTTTTATCAACAAACTTTTTACTTTTAAATGTGCAGATTATTATGCATTGTATTATAATAACATTTAATATTTTATTATTATGCATTGTATTATAATAATTTAATATTTGTCGAATCTACTTGCATATTACTTATCTATCTTTTTCAGCGATTTTTGTATAATGTTAATATCAAGTTATGTTTTTAATGGCCTAGATTTTGAATTATCTTTCAAAATAAGCTTTTTTTAACTTTACAAAATACGAATGAATCATATTTTATAGCCTTGAGTGTTAGACACTGATCATTGTAAATATTTTCATTTCTTCAAAATATTTTTTCCCATAATTATTTAAAATTATAAAAATACAATGTCAAAAATAATTTTTAGCCTGCTTTCCAAAAAATCACCATTCTATTTAATGATCCCTACCAATAATTTTTGAACTAATTAACAGTAATGGAAAAAAATATTTTATCACTGTTCCATAAATACATTTTCAGCTATCCAGCGGTCATATGTGGAAATATTGTAATACTGCTGATATTGAATAATGGCGAGAAATGCAAATAACATATTTAATGCATTACTTAATATGACAACAACCGGATATGCATTAGTGAATTGCGTCAAATGGCCTATTGCTCCAAATAATAATGTAACAGTTAAAAGTGGACCCAAATAAGCTAATTAGATGGTTTTGCAGTCAGAAAATAAATACGCCCCTAGTATTTACCTAATAATTCTGATGCAATAATTTTTTCATTACATTTTCATTTGATAGTCCTTTAGTGCGTTATTAAACTATAACTTCGGTCATTAAAAATGGGAAGTATTCAAATTTAATATCAAAAATCCAAATATTAGTTTAAGATATATTTAGGTTTCCTCCATAATCTTATGATTAAAACCTTGGAGCTTCTAGGTTCCACACTTATCACCTTGGAGATTCTAGGTTCCACACTTCCGTTTTTTAGAAAGTACAGGCCTCAGCCTGTAGAATTCCGTCCTTCAATCTTCAGCTGTTCTATCAGGAGCTTGTGATAGGTTCTGAAATGGCCCCCTCCAAAAATATCTCGTAAGATTTGGCAGCTTGACAAAAACTAATCTGTTCTGACATTTAGTTGAAAATCAGATCATTTAAAGCTGACTTTGATGACATTAGTTAACACTATCTTCAATCGTTATAAAAATTAGTGGTGGCTCAAACTGGTAGGATGGTAGCTTACCTGGTCTGGAGCGTAGCATTCCATCGCATGCTGCTACCGACGATTGTAGCGACAGATTCTAAACTGCCGGATTATTTTCCAACGGAAACGGCCGATATGTAGCCTGAGGACCGAAATGCGGCATTTCTTTTTCCTCGGCGAGCTGTTTTTGCTAGGTTTCCTTCGGATCCCCGGAACTGGCTTTTTCTAGGAATTTCGACCGTCGAAAACAGGCTGATTCTGCCCAGTTTGAGAGAGGGCGGTTCTTTTCCGTTAGCTGGCCGTCGCGTCGCGTGGCGCGGAAACTCTTAAAAAGTTGTTGAACCCAGGGGACTTGCTGGTCTGGTTCCACAGGGCTCTCTTTAAATCTGCTTAGTTTCGTCGAACGCTTCCCGCAAAAAAAATATGGCATGAGTGATGTATATATTATTCGTCCGAGCGTCAGCGCGCTCCCACGGAGGTCCGCCCAGCGAGAACCTTCCATCGGCCCCCTTCCTAACTTTCGACGAGGCCGCAGGCCCCGTAAAAAACAAATTTGCAAAACAAAGTCGGCCGTCATGCGCAGTAGGCTCTCGCCGACGTTGCTAAAGAATGCGCATGCGCCGTGAAAGCAGGCGCGCAAACGAGCCAAATACGACTTCCGAAGAGTTTCTGGTAGAATGAACGCATAGCGTAGTCCGTATGGAAGTGGCCTATGGACCGATAGGACCTGACATCGAGTCCCCTGAAAGGTAGAGCAGAGTTTATCAGACGACAAAAATCGACTGCTAGGCTTCAAAGAAGAAGGAAGGCAATAGCAGATAGGAGGGCAGAGAACGGAAATGAGAGAAAACCCCTAAAAAGGGAAGCAAAAATCGAGGAAAAGGAGTAAAAATTTTGCCTCCCGTGCGTCGTTGCGCTTTCTATTCCGACGCTCCAGACAAGGTAAACTACCATCTTACCCTCAAACTTAATAGATTTCTCTCTAATAACAATATCGAGTCGGCAAACACGTTTCACAGCAAAGATCCAATATAGGACCTGCGGACAGCGATGCTGAAGCTCCTAACGTATCAAGTTATAGATATCGCCAACTCCACGGGAAGGCAGTGAAGTTGGTACCTAGAAATTAGTACTTTTATTAGATAATCATTTGGACCCGACAAAGCCTACGCAGACCATCAGAAGTTCTTAAATATCTTAGTCGGCCGGATTGTCCGTAGTACTTTTATTAGATAATCATTTGGACTCGACAAAGCCTACGCAGACCATCAGAAGTTCTTAAATATCTTAGTCGGCCGGATTGTCCGCGTGGAAATGTTTCGGTTTTTCACTCCGGAGGACCCGGGTTCGAGTCTGGACCCACCCCTTGAAAATATTTATCATGGGGTCTGGGCTCGGCCCGTCGATCCCCGTCCTCCACAATCCGGCTGATCCTTCCGCAAGGGTGGGTAGCCTGTGGAAGGGATTGTTTCGCCCTGCCACAGTATTCTACAACGGGTGGACAAACTTTTGGGAGAAAGGGCCATATTGCATCAATGAAATATGCTTAGGGCCGAACTTTCTCATGATCCTTATTCTTCAACATCTGTTCTCCTCCATGGGGTCGGCCGGATTGGCAGAGTGTAAACGCTTCGGCTTTCCACTCTGGAGGACCCGGGTTTGCGACTTGGGGTCGGCCGGATTGGCAGAATGTAAACGCTTCGGCTTTCCACTCTGGAGGACCCGGGTTTGCGTCTCGGGTCCCACCCCTTGAAAATTTTTATCATGGGGTCGGGGCCCGGCCCGTCGATCCCTGTCCTCCACAATCCGGCTGACCCCTCCGCAGGGGTCGTTAGCCTGTGGAAGGGCTTGTTTCGTCCCGCCACATAGTATTCTACAAGAATGGAGTGTGGCGTCATCTGTTGACCAAAAAAAGACCCCCTCCACGGGTGTGAGTGTAGCCTGTGGTTAGAAGTGATCCTGCCCTTTAATAATTTATCTGATTGGAAAGGGGCGTAAAACAAAATACCAAAAACAAAAACCTCCCAAAATCCCGCCTTCACCTAAT
>AYEL01071333.1:0-39484 GCA_000484575.1 Olivierus martensii
AGGTGGAGCAGGGGAGCGGCCTTTGGCCTGTCTCAGAATACAAGATGAACCACGCGGCCGCTACTTTCGGGATCGATTATCAGCAATAAACGAGATAGCAAGAAGTCTAACATGTGCGCAAGTGAGTGGTCTTGAACAGACCCAGAGGCGCAATGAAAGTGAAGGATGCCCAAGCAGGCATCTGCTTCGGGATCCCGGACGCACCAATGGCCCGTACCACCTGCCATATCAGTAGGACGAAGCGAGAGCGTACACGTTGGGATCCGAAAGATGGTGAACTATACCTGGGCAGGATGAGGCCAGAGGAAACTGGTGGAGATCCGCAGGATTCTGATGTGCAAATCGATCGCCAGACCTTGGTATAGGAGTGATAGATTAATCGAACCTTCTATTTAACTTATATATTTCAGGTAATCATGTTTTCTGAAAAAACTCAAGTTATTTCTTACTTTACTTTAAACTGCACCGAAATCCAGATCTATTTCCCAATCCAGATATTTCTGATCCAAATAGATTTCTCCATGAAAATTCTTCCAGCATACCTCCATTTTCATATCTACCGTTTTCTGCTGGTACAAGAACGTGCATAGGTAAAATATTAATTAATATTTCATATATTTAAATGTTTGCTTAATTTTTTAAGTTCATATTAAAAATAGCTATATACCATTCTTTCAGCATCTGTGAACGATAGGCCGGAAGGCCGGGTGGTAAAGCTTTCCTTTACCATCTTGGAGGATCTGGGTTCAAATCCGGGTCCCATACCTCCAGTTTTTTCAGGAAAAATCCGGGTCCGGGCCCGGATTTTTCCTGAAAAAACTGGAATAAATACTGTATATTAATAGACTTTATTTATATGTATAAATGTAACTATCTTTCAGGAATCGAACCTTCTAGTAACTGGTTCCTCCGAAGTTTCCCTTAAGATAGCTGATGCTCGAGTGGAATCAGTCTCATCCGGTAAAACGAATGATCAAAGGCATTGGATCCGAAAGGACCTCAACCTATTCTTAAACTTCAATGGGTAAGGAAGTTATATATCAATATTTAATTCATAAAATCTTTTTTACAATATGATTGTCATAATATGCCGGAATAAGCCGCTTTTTTTAATCGATTTAAAGCTGTACAAATTAATACAGGCTATACGATACTGTACTATAATACAAATGTATGACAGTCTTTAATCGCGTGAAACGAATAGAAGAAAAAGAGAACTAGGGACGTAAAATATGCAAAAAAAAAAAAAATATATCTATTATAAATACTGTATATTAATAGACTTTATTTATATGTATAAATGTAACTATCTTTCAGGACGTCATTTTGCCATGTTGGATATGAAAATCTGTGTTGCCAAAATTCTGAAGTTATATATGGTTGAATCTTTACCAAAAAAAATGTCATTATTGCATAAATGGGATGTTTTTATCATCTAAAGAATCTCTTCAAATCAGATTAATACCAAGAAATTGTTTGTCATAGATTACTGATATTGCAAATTTGAAAAATATATTAATTTTCTATAAATTTATTTTATATTAATTGGATTTATTTAATTGAAATATTTTTAATAATTATTACAAGTAACTATTTGACAATTAAAGCATAAATATGAATGAAATAACTTTAATGTTCTTTAGAAAATCGAAAATTTTTCATTATTATTATATGTTTATATATACAATTCATTAAATTTTCAATAAAAATACATAAAATTATTTGGCCATCATATACATGTATATCCTTGCCGAGATTCGGTGGCATACTTTAATTAATCTAATCATAAACGACTAAACAATATCAAAATTGTTCAATTATCCTTTTATACAAAATAGATTAAAATTTTTTTACTTGATAAACACTTGTAACTTCCTTGAGTATTAACGCATTGCATGGTACCTCTTAATCGCTTTAAAGCTGTACAAATTAATACAAATGTATGACAGTCTTTAATCGCGTGAAACGAATAGAAGAAAAAGAGAACTAGCGAAAAGATAAAAAATGATCCTTCGACCAATCCAGAACTCTCGTGTTGTTATATTATTTTGATTAATTACGTTGCGCCAATGTTGAACTATGGGAACCAATGACGACTGAATTTAAGTCTTATTCTTCCACAGTATTGACAATCATATACATGTATATCCTTGCCGAGATTCGGTGGCATACGTTAATTAATCTAATCATAAACGACTAAACAATATCAGAATTGTTCAATTATCCTTTTATACAAAATAAATTAACATTTTTTTACTTGATAAACACTTGTAACTTCCTTGAGTATTAACGCATTGCATGGTACCGCATACTGGAGAAGAAAGTTCTGCACATTCATCTATATCCACGCAACCAGAATTATCGGGATCTACAAAATAAAAGATTATGATTTTTTTGCAATATATGGTCTCTTTTCTGTTAAAAGTTTTATTTACTATGACAGTGTTAAAAATCGATAATGGATTTATTCATTCTGTATTCGTTGAAAAATTGAGACAATTCAGCAATTTTGTTTATATCGAGTAAGTCGTGTGACTTACCTGTTTCATAAGTCCATCCTTCGGGACAAGCGCAGGAGTAATTGGAAGTTTTTCTAGGATCGTCCATGCATAAGAATGGTTTACATCGTCGCTGAGCCTCTTCCGTGCAAGCTCCGATATAATGATCGCAACTCGGACCTCCAAATCCTGGAAAACACAGACAACCACAGGCGCAAGTCTGAAAAACAATTATTAGTTTTCGTATTAATTTGAATTGTACACCATATTTTTTTTTTCGTAGAATTTGTCACTAATAAATACGGAATATATATTATTTTTATATCGATAAGTAAATGGGAGAACTTACCTTCCAACAGAGGCCAATTATGCATTTATGAGGCCAACAGTTGACTGAAAATAATCGGAAATATAGGATCTTAAAATAAAATGCTGTACAAATTTATTATTCATTTCAATAAAAAATACAAAGAAAAAAAATTAAAATTCCTAAAACTTATTTAAATCTTATGCCAGTAATTTAAAAATCGAAACATTAAAATTTTATCTTTCCTTTGTCTGATTGATGGGAAAACTTGGCCATAAAATGAAACATCGCTAGAGTTCGACCATCAATGACATGTTTTTTGGTCAACAGATTACGCTACTTACCAATTATTGATATTATTAAACGAGGGGACTAAAACAGACACCAGAAAAAAGAATAAGTCGTTCCAACTCTATATACGCAATAGCTGTTCAGATAACATGAATATTCGAAGTAAGGTTTTCGGATACCGAAAGAGTTCCATCATCGGCTGGATTCTGCTTTTCACGGAATTGCCAAATGTGATACCATTCGATAGATCTCATCAAACTGGTCAAAAATTATAATATAACCATGGACGAAAGCGGCACCGATTAGAAGATATTTCGAAAAATTTACCTCGGAATTGATAAAAGAACCATGTACCGCTGCCATATAGAACGAGAAGTAAAACGTCACGTGACCATATCGTAATGACGAAAACCTGCTATGGTTTTACATCTTGTTTTAAAAGCTAAAAATATTGCCGGGAATTGTTCTTACGATTATATGGGTTATGATTTTATGCTGAAATCCATAAATTACTTATGCAATTTATGGATTTATATATTATATATACATATAATATATACAGTATTTGCATCAAGATGTATAATTACATCATCATTAAAGTGTTCTTGCCAGAGTTTGAATATCACAAGAATACACATGAAAATACTTTAATGGCATCTGATTTGAATAAAATTTTGTTTATCATCTTTCTGATTTGTTGTTATCGTTTATATTAATATACCAGCAGCAATAGAAAGTACCAATACCATTTGTATCACTTTCTATTTTGATTGTGACAATGGTTAACAGTTCCTGAGTAGAAGTAATGATATCTAGGTAAAGTGATCAGATGTCCTGGATTTGAGTTATTTGTCCTGCAATGAAAATTGTCCCAGATTGAACATAACATTTTTAACATTTTTACAATGTATTTGAAGATAAAAATACTATTATGAGGTTGTTACAGAAATAGCTGATTTAAAATTCAACTGTCCCAAATTGAACATAACATTTTTAACATTTTTACAATGGCACAAAGTTGCCATTTCCTCTACTTCATACTAGATGATGCTCTTGTTATTAACTGGCAACAAATGTTTCTACTTATATGTGACAAGAATCGACAAGTATTTGAAGATAAAAATACTATTATGAGGTTGTTACAGAAATAGCTGATTTAAAATTCAAATTAAAAGAAAGAATGGATATGTAGTATCTACCAAAAAAAATAGGATAACTACACATTGTAGTACATGGGAAAGTGCTAAAGAAGAGCTGCAATGGATAATAAAACAAGCAGAAGCACACAGTTACCATAGGAATAATATATTAAAAATGTGGAAAAATATTAATGATAAGAAAGGGAGAATACCTAATAAAGAAGACACTGAAAATGAGAATAGATATGAAGAAAACAGCCCCTATACTGTTGAAACGAATCCTTTTATTTTGAAACATAAAAGAAAGATTGAAAAGGCAGCAGGTAGAAGATTAGCCTTCACCAGAAGAAACACAGTGTTTAATATGACAAGAAATGATAAAGACAGACGGAAACCAATGAATATGCCAGGAATATATGAAATAAAGATAGATAACAGGGATACAAAGAGAGAGGAGTTATATATAGGATCCACCACAAGATCTATTAAAAGAAGGCTGCAAGAACATAAGGCCAACCAAGAAAAGGCTAAAGGTAGCATGGCGCTGGCCCAAAGATTGTTGAATTTTGAAACTATACCGAAATGGGATCAAACTAAAATCGTAAGTATAGTAGAGAACCCTGAGGAGCTGAGGGTAGCAGAAGCGGTTGAAATTTTCAGTAAAAACTCAGCTGGCAAAAATGTTATTAATTATAATGAGCCAGAAAAAATAAGTCTAGCATGGGAGTATTGCGAGAAGAAGAAAGTGCATATGGTAAGGAACGACCACTAAAATAATGGTAATATTAAAAATGACCCCTGTATGTATAATGGGATATTAATTTAAAAATCCAACTAATAATTTTAAGCAAGAAATATGACGTGATTTAAATTTGAATATTAAAAAATTTTTTCGAACTTTAGAATTTAGAATATAACTGTATTTACTGTTGTTTAACTACTGTATGCTTTTGTTTGTTGCTTTAATACTGACGAGGGCTCGGTAGAGCCGAAAGTGCTTTATAATAAAGAAACTTGTTGAATGAGAAAGTTATTTCTTTCCCTGCTTGAAGTGCTTAATGATTGTTTTATAAAAATGGAGCAGTGTAGTAGTTTAATAGATTATAGTATCTACCACTCACTGTATGCAATAAGTTAAGAAATTTAGAAGAGAATGGTTGCTCTTCAAATCCAATGTCAACAGTTTTTATGAAAAATGCATATAATATTTAGAACTTTGCTTATCACAATTTGAAAACCCATTGTTTTAAGTGGACCAATCTTAAAAGAGATATTAATTGGCAAAATGTGAAAAAAGTTTTGAATACATTTCAAAATTTGATGCTGATAAGGAAGAAAGGGAACTTTTTGATGGGGATCTTATGTAAAAAAAATTTGTTGTTGATACAAAAATAAATGCTTGGAATGAATAAAAAATGTAACTGATGCAAAGTGGATAGAAATATTTAATCACTTTGATAAGAACAACATACCATTCAGGAATATTAAGAAAATAATTGAATTTGTATTAATATTATGCTTGCCAAGTGCCAATGGTGAAAAGGAAAGTTTTTCAATGGTGAATAAGTTCTAGATCTCAGAAAAAATGCAGCAGAGCATAGAAACATTGAAGGCAATAATACAAGTTAAGTGCAATTTTTCTAATTCCTTGAAGAATTTTATAAGAATATTTCAAGTAATGAAGATTTATTAAAAAATTTCACTCTGAAAAAATACATATAAATAATGTAATTATTCATTACATTCATGGTTGCATCTATTATAGTCATTTTTGATATTTCTTGTATTGAGACTGTTATTTTCTGTGTAGTTAATTTTTTGTTATGAAAAGAAGAATGTGCATTTAATTAACATTGTGTTTTTAATTTTTTTTTATTTATCAGAAATATATTTTTTTTGTAATTTTTATATTAATAAATGCATAAAAAGATAGATCCAAGATATTTTAATGCTGCACAACTAAATAAACTACAAAAATGGTGTCTTCACAAAAGTGTTAAGCATTCTTTTTTATTTTTATTTGGACACATCCCATGTTCCAACATAAAACATCTGGTCACTTTATATATAGGTTAATGTTTGTGCTAATTCATTTTGATAAACAATGCACAAACTCATATAAAATAAAATTTTATTAATAAAATATAAACATCCATTATAAGTGAAAAATTTATTAATAAAATATAAGAAAATAATAAAATTATTCTATACTTTTCTAATTATTATTTTTTCATAATAGCATAAAATAGGCAAGAATCTACCTTGCTAATATTTGAAAGGGTAATGTCATAGTTTATGAAATTGCTGCCAATATTTATCTTAGCAATTCTATAGAATTATGTATAAAAGCATTTTTACTTTCATAAACTTTCTTTTTTAAAGTAAAATTTCTGTTGAAGTCTTTTTATAAATATGCAATCTTAATGAATAGTAGGTTTTCAGAATGAGTGGAGAAACTTCTTGTAGATTGCAGAATGATTTTTATATTTCATTATTGGAACCTAAGGATAAGTTTATTAGATGCTCTGGGACACAGCTATGATTTAGCAATGCATTACAATACTTTTGAAATGTTTCTTCTTCTGATTTTATTATACTAAATACATTTTCTGTTGATACAATAGATTGCCTTTGCTAAAACGGTTGTTGTCATTCATGAAGATTTAAAGAAAGTTGAGACATACATATTGCAACATAAATACCACAAGTGATCTTTTTAGATATGCTAACATAAAAGTTTATGACTAACCCAGTTAGGTAATAAAGTTTTGCCAGCTGGACTAGATTTATTTTGGCATTGCCAGGTATTTGAAGTTCTGGTATTTCCTTAGCTTTGGACTCCAATTTTTTTTTTTGAAAAATCAAGAGAGTAGTCATCATCTATTTTATAAGAAGCAGAACATGGTGAATATTGAACAATGATCATCATTCTAACAACCAGGGCCGCCGAGAGGAGGTGACATCCGAGACTTTTGTCATGGGCCCGATCGTTGGGCTCCAACATGTCACATAAAATGCCTGATAATTTGCAGACCACCGCCAGAGCACACTGTCTACCATCCAAAGCAGTCATGCCAAAATAAGTTATTTTATATATAACAGTATTTTGATAAACCAGGAGTTCTTAACAGGGGATATCCATACCCCTTGGGATATGGAAACCAAATGCTGGGGGTATGGGACTCAATCTCTAAAGTACAGTAAATTCAAGCTGTTGACATATCTGGAAGTCATACTGGCAACTAATATAAGAAATGGTGATGATTATTTCAACAGTTGAGTGAAGGGGGTATGGGATCATTGGACAATCCATTGGAGGTCTGGAGTCATCAAAAGGTCAAGAACCCTGTGATAAATGAAGATTTTGTGTTTATTGTACACTTTTTTAAATAAATGTTTAATGTTTTATATAACTTTTTTTATTAAATCAAAGTGATGCACTTTTTTAAGTGGGGTCTGGACTGCAGACTTGTCATGGGCCCGAAAATTTCTCTCGGTGGTCCTGCTAACAACATATCTCAATTTCTCTTGTGTGGGATTAAATATCATCTGTTCAGAAACCAAGAAAAGAAATTTTTGACTCAAATAGTGTTAATCCTACATGTCAATAATTGATAGAGCACCATCTTTTAATAATCAACAGAATGAAGTTCCTTGTATGATTCCAAAATAGTGGTGGTAGATAACTGCAACCTATTTGAATATAATAGTGTTAATCCTACATGTCAATAATTGATAGAGCACCATCTTTTAATAATCAACAGAATGAAGTTCCTTGTATGATTCCAAAATAGTGGTGGTAGATAACTGCAACCTATTTGAATTCCAATGTCCAATGTCTTTTTCTATTAAAACTCAACAATGAAAACCACACAATAGTGTCTTTCAAATAATAATAATTTTTTGCATTGCTCTCACAAAGTGATTATATTCCATCTCTATTCATCATATTATTTGCTTACTTGACCAATAAACTAACTTGTAGTGATGCCTCTTCTGAAATAATTTTTGCAGATGCATTAAAGCTTAAAGCTGTAGATACATTGTGATGAAATAGATTTTTGACAAATGGAACTCTAATTTTTTTAAACATAGTTGGGTTTATTGCTTTCATTGATAATTTAGGGAGCTAATGTAAACTTTCCTTTTTCCTGCTATTCAATCAGGTTTTTAACATAGTTCAAGGAAACTTTGATTGGAATTCAAGCAGTTTTTTACAGTTGAATCTGTCAAAATTATATCTTGCAACAACAAACAGTTTAAGGATATGAAGAATATCAGCAGCAAAATGAATATTTTCACTTGACACACTCGGATAAGGAATTTTACAGTTTACTTGATTACAAATAGAATGACATGCCAGTATTGATAGGACTCATATCACTAACAATACATTTACAGCTATACTACGTGTTTGCAAACATGCTATTCATTTTTTAACAAAACACTACAATTTTTGGGGTTGAGTTGAATTTTCTGTCAAAACATAAACAATAACTTGCTTCCCATTGGAAGCAAATTGTTGGCTAAGTAATGTTATGCCTCTCACCACAAAAACAAGAGTATGATTGCTAGTTCAAGTTTTTCTGAATTGTTACTGAATTCTTCACTAACTAATCCAGCATATCTTTTGAATCCCTTATCATACTCAATAAATGGCCTTAACTGCATTTCATATAAGGAAAAAAAAATTTTTTCTTTGGTCATCTTCACTCCTAAATTTCATACTCAACCATTTGATATCATCATATTGAATGCCTGGCGAAAACTTGCAAGATTCAATTCTTCTATTAAGAATTCTGGATGAAGGCAAAGAGTACTTGATACTTCTCAAATATTCATATTCTGTTCTACCCACAAATCCCTTCTAATTTGTATAATGTCTGCATTATTGTATCATTACAGAGAATTACACATAAATGGAATAAAGTATTTGATCAAGCTTCAAAAATTTATGGAACGCTTCTGCATTCCTCCTTTCTTTTAGCCATCATTTTTATCTAGAATGTAACAAAAACAAGTTGAATCAAGCAAGTATATACTGGAGGAGTTACTTATTTGTCCATGTAATTCATTTGTTAAACAAAAATATGAAATATTAACTTTAGTTACTATCTCATTCTTTAATTTTTGATTTTCTATCAAAAGTTCAGTGTTGGTAAAACAAGTTTCAGCTAAACATTCTTCAGTAGCATTGTTACACTGCATCACTTACAAAGAAATAAAATATTGAAAGCAGTGTAGTAGTAATTATTGGTAGCTGCATAATATAAATATCATACCTATGGTATTTTCATTATGAAGTAAACTTGTTTTTGGAGGTTTCCTACAATTATCTAAATGCTCAGGTGGATTTGATATGTTAAATAATGTGGGAACATCATTCCATTTCAATAAATGTTTTCCATCAGCCCTTTTGAGTTTAAACTGCAATTCTTGAAAATGTAGCTAAAAATATTTATTTTAAATATGCACTATAGAATCTGCCACTACTTTATAAGGTTTTGTTTGTAACATTTACTCATCCATGTACCTCCACAGTCTAGGATGTGAATGTTAGAATCCGTTTATCTTTTTTGCTATTTTGAGCTCATTTTGCTCTTCTTTCTTTGTTAGATGGGAAATAAAACAATCTGATTACTTGTGAAGATGAATTTTGCAGTTTGGTGCTGAACAGTATTAGTAGTGTGACACTGTTCAGCACTAAACTGCAAAATGTACAAAAACACAACACAAAGTGACATGAACTACAGCAAGTAAGTACATTGCAAGGAATCAAAGGATATAGATCTTGAGGTAAAGTACTAAATGATAGGGTGAAACAAACCCCTCCACAATCCAGCCCACCCCTGCAGAAGAATCAGTGGGATTGTGGAGGACAGACAACAGCTGGGCCCAGATCCCATGATAAAATCTTTTTGAGGGAGGGCCTGAGAATTGAACTTGAATCCTTCAAAGTGGAAAGCCAAAGTATTTCCAAGCTTGCCAATCAGGCCAACAGTTTTGAAGATTAGTTTCAGTTAAGTCATCATATCACACTTGAGGTAATTCTGTATCTAGCAGTGGCTATTTTTAAGAGATCAGCACAGGCTGGCCAACCAGAAGATTGAAGGTAGGGTTCAACAGCCAGGCTTGGACTTCTGAAAAACTGGAGGTGTACAACCCATTTCTCCAAGGCAGTAAGCAACTGTTTTAGCATACAGCCACTTAACTGATGTATATTCAGTTAATATTTATTATAAGTGATATAGGTTTAATTACAGGCATACCTTGTTTTAGTGCTTCTCAATTATATTCCATGTTTTTAATTTATATCTTAAAAGGAAAATTATCTGCAAAATAATATCAATACTTAATTTATGTACCTATGCTAACAAATAGACAGGCTGGGTCCAAAGCCTTTCTAAAAAATTGGAATTGTGAGATCTGAAATTGAACCCAGATTCTCTAAGGTGATAAAGCAAATGCTTTAGCATGGGACTATCTAACAGTGTTTTTTCAAGTCTAGTGCTATTGCACATTATTATTTATAACAGTGTTAATTTTTAAGTTTTTATATGTTATTAGCAAATGAAAAAAGGCTGTGATTTGCTTTATAGCAGTGCTCTAGAACATAATTTCCAACATTTTTGATTATTAAGGGATATAGTGTTTTGTTTTTCCATTTTATTTAAAATAAACTATTTAATAAGACAAATCTTGGGAGTAGGCAATGTAAATATGTAAATAAAGTAGGCATTTTTGTAGATTTGCCTTTTTATTACATTGTTACATCGTAACTTTGACAACATTCCAAACTTTAACTGAAAAGGCACATATGAAGCCAAAATGCATATCTATTCCATGGGATAACGGCTTTGTGTATTTTTTAATATTTACGTTTTAGAAGTTTGTTTTATAATTTTTATTTTTAAAGTTTGGAATGTTGTCAAAGTTAAATGTAACAATGTAATAAAAAGGCAAATCTACAAAAATGCCTACTTTAATTATATTTATTTATTTAATAAGAGTTTATTTTAAATAATGCTTCTCTCCCATTTTCATATAATTCTTTGAAATGGCAACTATATTGTAAATTTTCACAATAATTTATCTGCTTGCTTCTATATACTATTCCAACAATAATGTACTGTATTTTCTAATTATTATGTAATAATAATGCATAATAATATTTAACAATTATAGATAGACTATATACACTATTGACTATGTTATTTTATAATTTACATATACAGTAGAACCTGTATAAGACGACCACCTCCGGTTCCAATCAAAACCAATTGTTTGTAGAGATGGTTGACTTATACAGGTTAATTATAATACAGCATGCTTAAATGAAACAAAATGAATTAACACAATAAAATCGAAACGTATGCTTTTGTTACAATTTATAAGACAGTTTATCGTTTATTCAAAAACACAACATATTTAATTAGTATAGAAAAAATTATCAATAATGCTTTGTCGCATTCCACTTTTATTTTTTATAATATCTATGGCAAAGTAGTGTTTGATGTCGTTTAATTGATATAACAATTTTTCATTATTTTCTATTGTTGATGCCAGTTTAATTCTTCAACATATTTCTTGCAGGGTGTAATTTGCTTAAGAAGAAATGGAGGAACAATGGAAATTGCAATCACAATTTCTTTTTGAAACAATATTTTGTGGATCTGTTTTCTCCCCACGTTAAATTTTTCTGCTAATGCTCTTTCAAAAAGACCTTTCTTACTGTATTCAATCATTTTTATTTGCTGTTCTAAATTCAAGGCATTTACTTTCCCATGGTTTAGCATCATACATGAGATTACATTTGACTAATACACTTTCATAGAACACAAACATCTGGATCCAGTGGCTGATTGTTTTCAGTTTCCCTATATCACTTCGCCATAGGCCTTCAAGTTATGATTTTTAACTTTTTTAATACAAAATTTATCATATCATAGATACAAATCTAAGGAACATGCATTTTAAAAAGTTATTGCATTAAAGTAGAAATGACACCATGATTTCATAATTCCAGCGCTCAATGTCATTCTTGTGGTATGAATAATGGGGAAAAATTTGCACGGTGAAATTTAAGTTTAAAAGAAAATGGTACTGATGTAAGCAATAAAGATAGTCAATTACTAGGGATGTTAAAAAATTATGGTCGTCATTGACAGTTTCACTGTAAGTTTGGTCTATAAAAGTGGTGGTCATCTTATAGAGAGTCAAATAGCATTATTTCTATGGGAAAAAAATTTTGTTTTCCATAAAATCGTGGTCGTCTTATACAGCTGATCGTGAAGTCAATTTCACTGTATATTTTTTCAAATAATTTAGCAAAGGCTATTATAAATAAAGATAATATAACAAACATTTTACTGTTATGTAAATTTAAAAAGGCCTACTAGGATACCAGTATCTATCATGTGTGAAACAAAACAGAGCAGAAGAAAGAAATGCAAATAGATACAAAGAATATATCTTGCATATGATCTAATGATTACTGTCTAATATAGCACATGATGTGATATATTAAAAATTACAATAAAATGCACAATTATGTGGCATTAATGTTGGAATTTTGAGGATCTATGGCACAACAATGAGTAGTAAATAGCTTCTAATAGATCCACATAACTTGGTGTGAAATTGGACAGCCTATAAGAATCCTTTCTAAGATATGTAATTACGGTGCATTATCATCATAATTTTGGGAGCATATAGCAATAACCTAGCATTAACAATTGAATATAAATTTAAAATTTTTAACATTAAGTTGCTAAACTTGATGTCTTACTAATATTCATCTGATAGTTACATCTATTTGTGAATTATATTGTTATGTCACACAAAAATATTTGTATTTTTGCTATTTCATTTTGAAAGAGAGAAATCATTTTGACACAGTTCATAAAAATTAATTTTTATTAAATTCAACATTAAAAATAAATAGCTTTTTCACAGGATATAAATCACAACAAAAAATTACCATAAATATTCGTAAATTAAATCTTTGGTATAAGCATAATATTTAATAATATACATTTTTTTTTGTTTGTAAAAGGAAAAGATTTTCCTTACAAATTATACAAAATGCAATTTTAGTTTTAAATACAATAGTTGATTTAATTATTAATGCCTTTATTCAAATATTTGTAATTATTAATAAAATGCATTATTATAAAATGTAGCATTCATCACATGATGTTTTAAATATCATAATTGACAATAATTGTAATAAGCTAATCTTGATATTATATATAATATTATTACTTTTAATTTTAAGGTTAATTACATAAAAACAAATTAAAACCTGAATAAAATATAGTTTTCATTTGCTATTAAAACATTATTTAAATTTAGTTATATATAATTATAATCATATATTTTGTAAACACTGAGATCAGTATATACATGGTTTGTGTTTGTGTGTATGTATGTGTTATGGACAAAGTGGTTAATAAGGGCATTATTTATAATGCTCGGCCATTATAGATAATGACTAGAACAGCCGTATAGCCTGATAAATATTTTGTTTAATTTATTAAATTGACTAGACATTATAAATAAAGCTACATTCCCTTGTGGGCAATTTGATTTTCAAAAAAAAAATTTTTCATTAAGATTTGTTTATTTTTTGTGAATTATTTCAAAGTATTTTAAGAACAATACATTATTATATGAGTCATATTGATAAAATATGTTTTTCTAAAATGTCAGATATTTAGTATTACAGTAAAGCTTTGATTATCCAGACACCCTGATAACAATTACTCTGGATAATTGACAGTTTACTATATCTATATACAAATAATTACATAAAAATCTTTAATAAATCAACAGATAATAATAATTGTAATTATTATATAGTAAAATAAGTATAAAACTATAATTTAAATGAAAGCACTTCATGCAGTTGTGAAAAGTTCTCAAAAATTATACTTTTATTCACTTGCTAACATTTTTGGTACCATCGTACCCTCTTCAGGCTACACATTTTTTTGGAATAAGAATTTCAAATGTCTAACAGCTTAAAGTTCAAATCTGAACGTTACCATGGTTACCGGTAAATATAAATGCCTTTACAAAATATAATATAAAAGTATATTTTTGAGAATTTTTCACATTATATTTTGTAAAGGCATTTATATTTACCGGTAACCATGGTAACGTTCAGATTTGAACTTAAGTATGAAACTATAATTTAAATGAAAACACTTCATGCAGTTGTGAAAAATTCTCAAAAATATACTTTTATATTATATTTTATAAAGGCATTTATATTTACCGGTAACCATGGTAACGTTCAAATTTGAACTTTAAGCTGTTAGACATTTGAAATTCTTATTCCAAAAAAGTGTGTAGCCTGAAGAGGGTACGATGGTACCAAAAATGTTAGCAAGTGAATAAAAGTATAATTTTTGAGAACTTTTCACAACTGCATGAAGTGCTTTCATTTAAATTATAGTTTTATAGTATGAAAAAGATGTATAAAATAAGTATTTTGGCAATTCCTTTGCATATAGTTTGTGAAAATTTCACAAATTATTTTGTTATACACTAGAATATTTTTGAAAAGTAAGTATTATTAATTGCTTTAATAATGTTGACAAAATGTATTATTATAAAAATTTTACAATTCTGTCAACATTGTGATAATATCATAAATCCTAATGCTTTTAATACTGACAAAAAGATATCAATTTGCTCAATCACATGATAGCAATATTCATATTGACCTCTTAATGTGATAAATTATAATAAATAATGTGAAATTTATTACAATGCCCGATTTTGTTTATTATTATTCATAACAGCCAGGCACTTTGCTCAATCACATGATAGCAATATTCATATTGACCTCTCAATGTGATAAATTATAATAATGTGAAATTTATTACAATGCCCGATTTTGTTTATTATTATTCATAACAGCCAGGCATTATAAATAATGCCCATATTAATCACTTTGTCCTTAACATATATATTTTGAAGATGTCGCGCAAGAATTATATTCAAACTGTTTGGCAAGAATATTTTCAAGATAATGTAATTATACATCTTGTTGCAAATATATATTATATAATAATGTATATATAATATATAAATCCATAAATTGCATAAGTAACTTATGGATTTCAGCATAAAATCATAAACAACATAATCGCAAGAATAATTCCCGGCGTATTTTTGGCTTTTAAAACAAGGTAAAAAACCATAGCAGGTTTTCGTCATTTACGATATGGTCATGTGACGTTTTACTTCTCATTCAATATGGCAGCGGTACATGGTTCGTTTACCAATTCCGAGATAAATTTTCGAAATATCTTCTAATCGGTGCCGCTTCGTCCATGGTTCTATTATAATTTTTGACCAGTTTGATGAAGTCTATCGAATGGTATCACATTTGGTAATTTCATGAAAAGCAGAATCCAGCCATAAAGTCAGTCTGAATCATAAACATTTAATATCCAACTATAATTATAAAAGTAACACTTAATCACATAGAAAGGAAAAGCTTCCTCCATATTCTCTCTTTTGGTGGGGTAAAAAACGCATAATCATCACACTAGCGACAGTGTTGCCGCATACATCAATTTTATTTTATTTTATAATAAAATATTTTAATGTTTCACATATATAGAGTTATATAGTGTATCATATATATGTAAAGATTCATAGTTTATACTTGAGTGAGGAAATTACACCGTTGGGAAATTAGCACATTTATCCTGTGAATAAAAAATATTTTTCTCCATTTTTATTGGGAAAAAATAACGTCGGCTAAAAAACCGCCAGAGTTAAACTATTTTCTTATAAGAATGAAATAAAAATACCAAAATTTTCTTATAGGAAAATTTACATAAATATAATTGCAGGAAGTTTTTAAAGAACGAAATGCTTGCTGAGATGGGAGTTGAGAACTCAAATATGCATAAAATAAGCAATTAAGATCCAAAAACTATAAAACAGTCATTTATGATAAACAATTTCTTTACTATTATAATATTTAAAATTCTCATCTTAAATCAGACAATAATAGATAGTTTAAATGATTAATATATTTTTATTTCTTTAAAAAAATCAAATTTTGTGGTTAAGTAATAGTCTGCCGAAATAGCGGCTAGAGAGAAATAGCCAAATAAATTTTTAATATTTTTATCCAAAGAAAATTATTCATTTGCGAGATTTGTCGTAAGTTCCCGCTCCTTTATATCCACCCACGTAGCCGGTATTTTCTGATCTGTCGGCTCTTCCTTCGATTCCTTTCCCTTTTCCGGAGGTATCGAATCTCTCTTTGTGAGTTCCCGTGTATCCCGACGTGTCCGTTAGACGATCCACACCTCCTATTTTGACAGGTGCCTAAAAAACAAAGTGCAAAGTTAGCAATTAAAGAATTATCTATATGAAGGAATAATACTCGATACTCACGGTAGTTCCCGATGTTCCCGGATCTCCACACACCATCAACTTTTTCTTGATTTCTTCCAGTTTCATTTTCTTGGCATTAGCCAAACTTTCCAAGTATTCTAGATATTCTTTGTAAGTTAAGGTTTTCTTAGCCCTAAAAAAATAATAATCGAGTCAGGAAAACTTTAACCAGATTGGAACTTTTATGGTTTTTCTTTCTTTATATACTGTTAGAATGACCCTCCCCTCAGATGGTTATCCATCTGAGGGGAGGGTCCATATATACCAGACTATATATGGCGGCGGACATTTATAAAAACCAGTAAAAGTTGGCCACCATCGGCAATGAAGTCGAAAGATGGAAATTAAGGTGCCAGACATTTTAAGCCCGGTATACATCGTGGGGTCTTCAGATTGAAAACTATACGATTCATATCGACCATTGAATGAAGGTCTATTTTTTCTTATGTGAATTTACGCCACTCTCCAACCAATCAGCATTCCAGTACCCACTACGAGCCCCCACCATCCAGATGGAATTGGCCGTCAAGTAAAGATTGGGATTCAACGAGCCGGACCCGTATTTCGGATCCCTGGGAATCCCATATCTCCAGTTTTTCCAAATTCCCGCTCCTTCATATCCACCCTATTCCAGTTTTTGGCTATCTGGCTGATTCTGGAGATATAAGAAGACAATCGAGATAATTGAATCGTAGAATATCTATAATATATTTTAATCGATTAGAAAGCACAAATCTAATATAGAAGAAACCAAGCCTAAGTATTGTTAGAAAAAGAAAACTACTTTTAATTAAAATTCTTATTTAGTCAAAGAAAGTTCTGTTGTAGACATCTTTTTATATCTGACCACATTATTGTATTTGTTAGCTACACTATTATATTTCCAGTTTAGTATATTTTCATTCGACAAAAATTTCCCATAGAAAATACAAATAATAAATTTTATTCCATTAAATACTTGTATATTTAACGGAATGGATACGATACAAAACTTGACATTTAAAATTCTACATTTTCTTCTTTAAATTATTTTTAGAATATGAATGTTTGAATCGGTATACCAATGGAAAGCTGGACTTACTTGGGTTTGGCGATTTTTTGAAAGTAGATTCCTGAATCGGCTTTAGTAATGCCATTGAAATTAAACAAATTGGCCTGCTTGAACCACTTATCGCTATTGGTAAGAGTGATAGATTCGCCGGTGCTTTTACTATCGCCAAATTTTGAGAATTTTTTGAACTGTTGCTGAAATTCGTCCATGTCGGGATTTTCAGTTAAGTATTATTCCAACAAAAATTCTGGCTGCTATTGTTATGAGAATATTGTTACATTCGATAAAATCAATATCGATACGAAACAATAAAGGAGGAAACGTTCTATCTGATATCTTTTAATTCTTCCTTCTAATTCTGGAATCACTTCGTTGGACCAAGCCCGATGTCAGCCGGATGTCAGTGTGGTAAAGCTGTGGCTTATCACCCTGGAGGATCCGGGTGATCCTACACCTCCAGTTTTCAGGAGTGATCTGGGCCCAGCCTGTTGAACCCTATCCTTTAACCTTCCAGTTGACCCTATCATGTTGGCCAGTCTGTGGATGGGCCGCCGCCAGATAAAATATATCCCTTGTGTGATATGGCGGCTTATCTACACTAACCTAACCTAACCTAACAGTGTTGGCCAGTCTGTGGATGGGCCGCCGCCAAATAAAATATATCCCTTGTGTGATATGGCGGCTTATCTACACTAACCTAATCTAACCTAACCAAGCTCGACTGATCTCTCTTTTTGGCTGAACATTCAATTCGAATTGAAATTGAATGTTCAAAATTTACAAAAAATTAATGTTTTATGTATTCCATTAGTAAAAATCACACAAGGCTTTCAGATTTCTTTTATGACACTGATAAACTAGATAAAATGTTAGGTTAAGTTGGTCAATATATTGTTTTGTTGACTAATTCTTGTGATATATTGTGAACATTTCTGTAGGATGTTGGTCTGGATCAGCTCTTCTTAAATGAAGCCACCAGACGATATTAATGCAGCCATAAGTATTTTTGTGCGTATATACAAAGTAGGATAGGATATTATAATACGAAAAAAAATATTAGAAATTCGAAATTTGAGTGGAAGGTGTATATATTTTAAAAATCTATACAAACCTTATACAACAACTGGTCTCCATTTTTGTTTTGCTGCACACTCCAAAAGAATAACACCAGATTTTACGTAACGTGGCATTGTGAATGTGTTGGTATTTGAGCAAAAAGCCGTAATTAAATTTTGTTTTTATAACTAAAAACATCTGTGGAGATTTTTGTGGGAACCAGTTCGAATTGCCCACCTAAAGACTACACTCGACTAAAAGAAAAAAAAAGGAATTGAAGAAACAGTATAAGCAGATCGATTTTCCACAATGGTGATATTTGATCAATTTTCGGAGAACGACGAAAGAAGAGAACAGTGATGGCGAGAAAGACGAGAACTGAAATGTTTTAGAGAGCAGAGGACAGAGTCGAAGCAGTCGATTTCTGGGACTCGCCAAGAAAAGTAGTGTTGTATGTGTGTAAGAAAAAAAACAAGAAGAACTGATCGCCGCGTGGAAACGCTTCGGCTTTCCACTCTGGAGGACCCGGGTTCAAGTCTCGGATCCCACCCCCTTGAAAATATTTATCATGGGGTCCGGGCCCGGCCCATCGATCCCCGTCCTCCACAATCCGGCTGACCTCTCCGCAGCTTGTGGAAGGGCTTGTTTCGCCCCGCACATAGTATTCTTCCAGAATAGAATGTGGCATCATCTGTTGACCCAAAAAAACATTGAAAGAAAAAAAAACAATTCAACAAAGGGACATTTAATCATATTTTTTGAAAATATTTATCTCTGACGAGAGTTCAAAATTTGATTTTATTGTAAAGATTCTCTCTCACTGGTGGATGATCACAGTTAATTTAATAAATTTAGTTTATAACAATCGTAGTTGTTCGGAGTCATTTTGTTTGGGTACACCGACGTTTTTCCGTTCTTACTCGCGCAGAACGCCACATACCGCGGTCACTGTTGTCCCGAAGTTTCACACTTTTAACACGCTCGGTGAAGTGTATGGAAACCAAGCTTGGCCACTGAGCCATACATTTGAATGATACAAGCGATTTAAAGACGGGTATACCAGCATCGATAATGACTACCGATCATTATCGGTTGGCTATCAACATTTTTTAATAAAAAGAGAATTATTCATTACCAATTCATCCCGACGGGCCATCTATTAATAGAACTACATATTTGGATATTTTGCGTCGTTTATGGAATGCAATTAGAACGAGAAGACCAGAATTTCAAAGAAATGGCTGGAAATTCTGCTCGATAATGTTCTTTTTGGTCAACAGATGACGCCACACTCCATTCTGGTAGAATACTATGGTTTTTGTCAACAGATGACGCCACACTCCATTCAGGTAGAATACTATGTGCGGGGCGAAACAAGCCCTTCCACAGGCTGCCCACCCTGTGAATGGGTCAGCGGATTGTGGAGGACGGGAATCGATGGGCCGGGCCCAGATCCCATGATAAATATTTTCATGGGGTGTGACTCGAGACTCGAACCCGGGTCCTCTAGAATAGAAGACCGAAGCGTTTCCATGCGGCCAATCCGGCCGACGCTCTATAATGGTTCTGCCTATGGCGGCCGGATGGCCGAGTGGTAACGCGTTGGCGTACCACGCTGGAGAACCCGGGTTCGCGTCCCGGCTCTGGTCCCGGATTTTTTTCGGGGTGCTGGGCCCGGCCCTCCCGGGTCTGGTCCCGGATTTTTTCGGGGTGCTGGGCCCGGCCCGTGGTCCCGGATTTTTTTCGGGGTGCTGGGCCCGGCCCGGTTGATTCCCGTCCTTCACCATCCGGCCCCCCTCCACGGGTGTGGGTGCAGCCCACCGTCCTTCACCATCCGGCCCCCCTACACGGGTGTGGGTGCAGCCCGTGGTTGGAACTGGCCCCGCCCCCTTAGTTAATCTTCCTGATTGGAAAGGGGCCATAAAATATGCAAAAAATAGGCTATTTCGGACGGCCGGATTGGCCGCGTGGAAATGCTTTGATTCAGTCTGTGGTTGGAACTGGCCCCGCCCCCTTAGTAATCTCCCTGATTGGAAAAGGGGACGTAAAATATACAAAAAAAAAAAAAAATGGTTCTGCCTATCATGCTCAAATAATTACCCAGTATCTAGATAAACATTCTGTAACTGTTTTCCAGCATCTATTGTATTCTTCCGATCTCGTGTCTTATAATCTTTATTTCTTTCCGAATCTAAAAAAATCTACTTAAAGAACAAAGATTTCGGGATGAAACGGAAGTTAAGGCCCTTCGATGGATGCGATAATGACAGTTTCAAAGAGTGACTTTTTCAAAACGTTGGCCACACTTTCTGATTGCTGGAAAAAATGTGCGAGTGGTCAAGACCAGTACTTCGAAAAATTTGAAAAATATATGTACATATTTTAGATTTTTTTTAATGTCCTAGAACATTTTTATCCTCTCTTATAAATGGGAGACAGTTCAATGAATGATATAATCTAGTGGTACTTTAAATTCCTATTACAGTCATACCTCACCTTACATCGTTAATCCGTAGCAAGACTCTCGACTTAATTCGAATAACTAAGTAAGTCGAATAACTCTTTAAAAACGACTTACACCTTCTATAAATCCGTAAAGTCGCTAATAACATTTTTGAGCTAAATCTATAATTTTCAATAGCCAGCACATATCCCGATTGAACGAATAATCAAGATACTCTTATACGCAACGTAGAAAGTTGAACAAGAGTAAACTTCGGCGTAAAGACGCAACATTTAGCCATATAGTGAAAGTAACATCAGCATCGATACAACGACGTATTTACATCGCGTTTTACGCCTGTGAGATCCAGCCTTTAGTAGACTTTTATTTTTTCCAATTAACAAAAAAGCCGACGTAAATCGAAGTAGTCTATGTCTGCATTACATTTATAAAACTATCCCGCTTAAAATAAATTACAGAAACCGTTAATAATTTTTCTAATCAAACTAAATAAAGTTTATTCAATTAATTAAAAAATTATTTTTTCTAATTAATATTTATTTTCACCCAATGTAAAAAAAAACAAATTTTATTATGTTAGATTTTTTTGTCAACAGATGACGCCACCCTCCATTCTGGTAGAATACTATGTAGCGGGGCGAAACAAGCCTTACACAGGTTGCCCACCCGTGCGGAGGGATCAGCCGGATTATGGACTGCTGATCCCTCCGCACGGAATCTACGGGCGGGCCCGGACCCCATGATAAATATTTTCAAGGGGTGGGATCCGAGATAGGGGATCGACGGGCTGGGCCCGGACCCCATGATAAATATTTTCAAGGAGTGGGACCCGAGATTCGAACCCGGGTCCTCCAGAGTGGAAAGCCGAAGCGTTTCCACGTAGCCAATCCACTGGGACTGGGTCTTCCACGTGGTACAATCCTGTCGACAATCATATTAGATTGTTAATCCAATCCCTTGGCTGAATATTTAAGAGACCGAATATCATATGGCATTCGGATCCATCATGAATATGTCAACATTCCTGATTTGTCAACTGAAAAGTTAAAAAATCGATTTTAATGGCTCGAATCCTTCCTGAAAAAAATCTGGATGTGTAAGACCCAGAATTAATGTTTAATGATGGCCATCCAACTTCTTACCACACTACCACCTGGAGACTTTGATACTCTTAACGAAAAGATCAGGATACATAATAAATTATTTCGAGCACATAAAAAATTTTTTTCGAGAACCTCTGATCTGGATAGTTTGTTTTATATGTTAAAATTTTAAATTTTTAGCATATTCGGTAGATATAAATATTTTGTATATTTTAAGAAGTTATATTATTAAATTATATAAAATTATTGTCTGAAATTCGCTTAGAGAAGGCAATACATACGTTGGGGATGAATTTAGCATTTAGGAATATCGTTTACTGTTTAGTTTCTGTATGGTGTGAAAAATATTTAGTGAGGTTCTATCTATGGAGCGCTACTTCTCTAACATAAAAACTTGAAATAAGTTAGAAAGGGAATATTCAGTTTTATTTTCATTCCCGAGAAACAGTGTAACGTCACAAATATCGCTGATATAAAAACAACTTACAGTTACATAAAATGGATGATGTTTGTAAAATTTATTAATTTTTGTGTTATGTTAATTACTATATATCCTTAACTATTAAATAATGCATAATTATCGTCTGAGAGATACGACCTAAGTTAAATTACTAGAAAGCCAACATCTCAGGCTGACACATCGCGCCATCTATCGAATAAGTTATAAAATTATGCCGATTTTTGAATTTTTAAATATTTTTTCTTTAGAACGGGTACTTTTAAAAATTATTTAATGGTCTCAAACTCTAAGTTCAACTCACAGGGACTCAAATCAAAAGGATTTATAAAGTCTCATTGTATAGTCTTCGAGATATTTTAGTTGTACGTAACAGTAATGAGGATAAACAAATTATAATAATAATAAATATTTATAAGTTAACACGTGAACGCTGTTATAATCGCATTCTATCATCCGAAATTCTTAAATAACCAGCATTATAACCAGCATCCTACTTATCCACTTAATTTTTTGCCCTTTTCCATTCCAAAATGGGATAAAAAGTATCGTACACGAATTGGGTCCGTCCGCTGTCTGAAGTCTGTCTGTTTGTCAATACGATAATTGATGTACCATATTTATTATTCGATTTGAATAAAATTCGTATTTTCCAATCGAGAATATTGGTAACGATCGATATGGAATCAATATTAAGTGATAAGACAAAAAGTTCACAGTATTCGAAAATGATAGAGATTATATCTTACCTGTATGGTTTTCTAATTGACTCTTTCTTATAAATATTAGGGAGTCTTCGCTAATCGATATAATACGATTTGATTAACTTAGCTAATTAATTTGATGATGAATGTAAATTTATTTCGTTTCGAAAAATGAGCACCCGTCGATGGTACGATTTATCTACTGTGCCCGTTACATAATGTATACACGTTCGATTTTTGTTTTTCGGAAGTCATCGAATATACACAGAATATAAGAAACATTTTGGGCGCTTTTGCCACTTTTTTAATTAAAAAAATTTTTATGACGGGGGAAACATTATCTGTTGACATCCGGATGGACTTCTCAATGTTAGAAAAATGAAGCCGTCCGAAATATTGGTTAAGCATCCAATCAACATGGCGGACACGAACGTAATTTCGACAAATATAGCAAATTGACTTTGTTTTGGTGGCCAGACGTATCCCATTTAATAAGTGTGATGATCAGCTTGTAATTAATAAAAAGAGTGTAGTACCTATTATACCACGTGACTCCCCACTTCGGCGGCTTCATTTTTTATGGCAACTGGTCATTAGCGCAATCCACCCAGTCGTTGAATATTACAAATAGTTTGAAACTTCCAATCGATTTCAACAAATTGGCAGTAAAAATGAAAAATAAATATCGATATTTCTTTTTTTAATCGTTTGAAAGCAACTTTTTTTTATAAATTTTCTAGAAATTTAAAAACATTTATATTGGCCTCTTTACAAAAAGTTAAATAGACCCGATCAGAAGTCGTCGTTTATGTTGTTTACTTTTAATCGATTAAGTAATTTCGAGTGAAATAACAAAAAACGAAGAAAATAAGTGTGTAGAAACACAACTAGTATGAATATTTCTACATTTCCACGGATTTATTAAATTATATTTATGAAATAGACGAAAATGGAAGGACAGATAACTGTGAAAGTCTTCTTACGACAACCTTTCCCATTTGAAGAAACTGATCGCACGTGCGGTAAATCGTTACTTTGTTTAAATATTTTAATGGAACAGGTTACCAAACTCCCTACGTTCTCCTTTTAATGGCATTCACGTATATTATTAGGATCAGCAGGTTCGAGAATACCGAAAATAGAGAGTTGGCAAGCTGTTCGATTCGTGAACGAGTTAATATCTTTTATTTTACTCTAACCGTTAACTTCCAAGTAATGATAGATGAAGCCATGAAATGTAATGCGATATTAATTTCATAGCTTCATCTATCACAATCGTAAAACGGTTTATGTTTCTCGTCTAACTCGACTGGCAACACTCATGTCACGGCTATTCTCCATAAATGTGTCATTCCTACTCCCGTCTGCTATCGCTTACACGTCTTAATTTGTAGTATTTTTTTTTAAAATACCGTCATTTCCACACCTCCCGCATACGAGGAAGAAACGAGTCGCGTTAACGATATGTCGGAACAGATAAATAGGACAGAAAATGATAGTATGCTATTGCGAAAATAATCGGTTAATAGAGTACCGCATTAATTTTTTTTTCTTAACACTTAGTCTCGTTTTTTCCAGTAAATCACGATACAATTATTGTCTGTTATCCAAATATTTTCGGAAAATGGCTGATGATTTCCCACAGAATGCCAATTACTCTTCTATCGATTATGAGGAAACCGAAGGAATTTTATGGCTTTACTTGAACCACACCCATGTAAAATAAAATATATAATGTATTTTACCACATAATGGATATTAAATTTATTTAACCTTAAAAGAAATTGTAATTAGTAGCGTATTGTTTTGGTTCGCTGGACAGCGTAGGGTTATTGCACCCACAACCAGTAAGGTAAGAAACCATTTACTTTGGATATAGTGAAACTAGTTACAGAATGCATGAAACGATGCTATATACAACTGTCTAGAAGTACGTTGGCTCTGATGACTCGGCTCGTGACAATTTCATTTGAGCCAAACAAAAATGAGTTTATGGAAAAGAAAGCCGATTGCGACAAGTTTTCTCCCGATACCGGCGTTAACCCGAATATCACTCATATTGCGAAATTAGTCCAATTCTTGGCAGGTTCCTGCATATTTCGTCGGTAGTTGGAAGAGGAGTGAATCCTTTTAACCCTTCTTTCCGGAACCGACGAGTTGTAAACGTGTCCCGAAAGATAATTCTTGGATATAGTCGTAATTTAAAAATAATGATGCTAAATAATTAAGAACGTAAACGGTCACCAACCGAAAACGTTACAAATGTAAGATGACGATTCCGTTGACTTTGTTCTTTTCCGAATCCATTTTCCTGAAGATGTCGCATGTGCCGTCCGAATAACTGTTAGCTTCCAATTCCTTTAATTTTCTGGAAATTCGATCGGATTTTTCGTATATCCTCTTCTTTTCCACCAGCTTTTTTCCCAAGTACATCTCTTCTATTTCCGTCACCGGCGCCATTACCGTGACGTAACAGAAAAAGGACAGTGTGAGCGAAAGGCAGGACAGGCCGCACATGACAAATATCTGGACAGAAAACTGTAATTAGTATACTTATTCTACTAGATGAATATGTTTAGCCATCATTACTTACTATGACGTAGGGAGTGATCTGGATTCTCTCTCTCAAGTGACTGGTCAGAGTAGTCAAGATAATGGGATGGAAGAGGTAGGCCATTAACGATAACCGACTGATGGCTCGCAGCGGTATCCAAGACAGCAACGAGTTGACCGCACCTACCATCGAAAATCATATCGTATTATTTATAATGACAATTAGGCGAAAAGGGTGAAATACGGATACTAACCTCCCTGGCCGGTGGCACAGACAAACATGATCCAAGCGATGCCTAGAGTCCAAGCTAGACGATGAGCGGCTCCGTACAAAGTAGTAGCGGGGGTAGCTATCTGCTCGTGAAAATTCCATTCGTACACCCCAAACGTTACGGACAACATGCAGATAACGGCCAAGCACCAACCTAACAGTTTTGTCACCTACGACATAAAATTAACCATTAAAGATTACGTTATTTATTTCTGTCTCTATTTTGCCATAAAATTTCTTACGTTTTTCAACCGGAAAGAAGAACGATGAGCTAAAACGTGTCCTAACGTCACCCCCAAACAGAAAGAAGCCAAATGAGGGTAAGGTCTGTTAAACAAAAGGTCTTCTACTCCTTGCCTCTGTCTTTGGGATAAAAGTAGAAAAATAATATAAACCGCTTCGAGAGAATTAAAATTTGGAGCGAAGAATATATTACTTACACCACGTCCACTTGCGAAAAAAGGATGGTTGGAGGAAGTTTCAGATACGACGTTATAATTCCAGTTATGACCACGGAGAGTACGATCAAAAATAGGTTGACCACCAGACCGATTCGAGACCATCTGCGTAATCATAAAACAAAAAAAAATTTAACGCTTAAAAAATTTCTGATAATTTCTGTTGAAAAGAAAGGAAGGAAGTATAAATGGCTTCAAACTAATTTATAGAGGAAGAGAGACAAATATGGCATACCATTTTTTTGTGTTTTTTGGTTCCTACCGATATCGTATTTCTCTGACAATTATGTGTAACCCATCAATTTTTACATTTAGCGATTCCGTATTGTAATTCTCATTTACGTGCGACATCGTAATTTATCCTGAAATATAAAAAAACACACAAAATGTAATTTATCAGAAATGAGAAAATGGGTTACTAATATGGCGTATTTTGAAAAGTTAAAAATAAGCTTCGGACGAATGAATAAAATGATAAAAGTAATTCGATTAAAAAGTGTGTTACTGTATACAATGTTTTGTTTGTATATTATTATTATTTTCAAATCCGATAATGTGCGATACAAGTAACCCTTTGGCAAAATCCAGCCAGCATGTTTTGATTGTGTTTCTATGTCACGATACAGAATAATAGCGTCTATGGCGGAATACAAACGAGGTACTCTTTGCCATATTTTTATGACCTCATCAACTTTAAATTCGCAATTCTGATATGGAAGATAGTTAATATCAGAACAAAATAATAGCGTTATTGTTACCTCGTGTGATTTTGCACCAATTTTCCATCTACTAAGCGGAAGGACACTTCATCGCCCACATTCATGGGGTCAGCCTCCAAGTGGAGGATGGACCATTCAAGGATTTCAGGCAAAAATATTTGGCAATGATCCATGAACTGAGTTCGGATCCTCCAGAATCCGGATGAAAAGTGTAACACGCTTCCATCCAGCCGACACAAGACCGTTATTGTAAATCTAAAGCTAGAATCTTTCAACTGCACTAAAAGTTTACTTTTTTTAACGCCACGTTCAGGACTGGCCGATTGCTAAGTGGCGAGTGGTTACAGGCCCTACCACACATCATTCGTCCTTATAGAAGGACAAGCAAAACTCTAGAGGAGGGTGATGGTCTCAGATTCGAATCCTTCGTATAAATTTTTTGAGATGTGGGACCAGATTCAATCCCTGGTCATTTCCACGAGGACAATACGCCGATGAAAGTTATTACAATATTAGTAATTTCATGCTTGAAATTAAAAAAAAAACGAAAAATAATAATTATCTTATAAGATTTTAAATTGTTAAAAATGTATCGCTTCTTCAACAGAATAGTCGTTAATTTCACCAACATAATTAATAGGTTCGAGACACATTTCATAGGTGGGTACATTAGCCAGCACAGATGACAATATATGACGTATTAATATCCTATGCCATATTTGTCTCCCTTCTATAGTTGGTCATAAATTTACACTACTGTCTTTATTAATCGAGTAAATATTTATAAATCACCAAAATCGATTTATTTTCCGATAAAATTGGATAAAGTGGTGGCTTTCTATCGAAAGAAATTCCGAAATAACACACCGACAATAAGAAACCATCAGACGCGACTCACAATAAATCATTCTGACTTTCTTAAATTGCTATTATATGGTGATCGAAACAGATTGACAAGGAAGGTTAAGCAACCCGGTTGGTTGGTTAATTAGATTACGCCGCCATATCCTCTTGGGATATACTGTATCTGGCGGTTCCTTCTAACTAAATATTCATTCAGTTTATAAATCTTTTCATAAATTTAACAATTTTTTTTGTTGATTATCTTTGATTTAATCACTCTGATTTTGTTGAGATAATCCCCAACACAAAATTTATTTGATCATAAAGAATTTGAATATTGAAAAAAAAAAAACTACTATTTTTTTGTTTAATTCCTATTAATTTTTATTTTAATATTTAGGAAAAATAAATGCTAAGTTGATTATTAAGTTTACACTATAATTTTTTTTGTAAAAACTTTGAAAAATTATCATTTTAAAAACTTGATTGAATAAAATGAACAAAGTAACATAAATGGCAGCTTGCTTTTGTTACATATTGAATTATGTATCTTTTTTGAAATGTTCTGTATATTGGGTGCATCTTAAGTTATGCTTGAAAGATTTTAAATTCAGTTATTAATGAATTTTAAAAAATTTGTGTATATAATACTTATTTACAATGAAATACAAAATAGCTGCCAGTAAGAATTAACTTCATTCCTTGTACAGTGTTCATGTGTGAAATCAAATAAGGATATGGTCCTGAGACCTTTCTTGCCATCAATTAGATACACTTATCGGAACAGTGCCTATTTGGAAAAAGTTTTTTTTTTGTTAATATAAAGGTGGAGGCAAATTTATTATTTTCTGGGAATTACTTATTTCAAATATGTTAACAAAATGAATGTCATCTGTAGATAGCTGGCAATAGACATGTTTTAAACATGTCTGTTAATAGTAATGTAATTCCTGTCAAGTTTATCAAAACTGGAATCTGAAATGAATCATAGCAAATAAAATCTTTTGTACAGCCTTGTACTTTGACTAATTGTATTAAATACTAATGGGATAATTCCTTTAGGATTTGGGATAATGAAATAAATTATATATATATATTTTTTTTTCAAATTGAGTCTGAGCTCTATCCATTTATCCTAATTAAAATTCCATTCAAATCAGGTTTTTTAGGCAGAATTAGATTCAATTTGAATATAATCCATTAAGTTTAGTCTTTAAAGTTTGATTTCATTAAACAATTTACATTTTTACAAAAATATCACTTATGGTTCTAAATTTTCATATATTTGGTTAAAAAAATAGCTTCATAAAAACTACCGCGACGAGTCAACGGCAGCAGTTGGCCGATAGACTCAAACTTGATCCATTACAAAATCTTTACTTATCCATTGAGTAACAGTGACAACTCAGACGGAGAAAAAGCACTCGATGCGCATAACTTACCCCATCTCCGAGAGGGTGAGATCTCTGTTTGGTATTCGATGATGCAGCTTACGTGAGGCCTAGGGAAAATCGCCGCAAGCCATCATGAGGAGAATATACGCTGACGCCATGGTCCAACCTGCGGCACGCGAGACATGACGTATATAATCTTGATTTCCTATTTGTACACAAGGCATATTTTTGTTGGTGGTAGTGAAATTTTTGATTTCAGTAGTGCGCATTTACGAAAAGGTTGAGAACCGTTCCCTACATTGGAGCCGGAAAAAAATGATGACATACATTTTTTTTGTATATTTTACGTCCCCTTTTTAATCGGAGATTACTAAGGGGGCGGGGCTAGTTCCAACCACGGGCTGCACCCACACCCCTGGAGAGGGGCCGGAAGGGGATAGCCGGGCAGGGCCCAGCACCCCGAAAAAATCCGGGACGCGAACCCGGATCCTCCTGCGTGGCACGCCAACGCGTTACCATTCGGCCTCCAGCCGTCTTGCATATATTTACACGCCGAGTAAGTGGCAGTTCGCTTTTGAGCTACCAAATCCCTTCGGGTCGGGATTAGAATTGGTCCGTTAGGAAATCTTTTTTGTCAGCAGATGACGTCACATTCTATTCTGGAAGAATACTATTTGGCGAGGCGAAACAATCCCTTCCACAGACTGCCCACCCCTGCGGAGGGGTCAGTCGGATTATGGAGGATGGGGATCGACAGGCCGGGCCGGATCCCATGATAAATATTTTCAAGGAGTAGGATCCGAGACTCGAACCCGGGTCCTCCAGAGTGGAAAGCCGAAGCGTTGGATGAGACCCGAGACTCGAACCCGGGTCTTCCAGAGTGGAAAGCCGAAGCGTTGAGATACTATAGAACCCGAGACTCGAACCTGGGTCCTCCAGAGTGGAAAGCCGAAGCGTTTTTACGCGGCCGACCGCCATGGTCCATTGCTCAGGAAGGGGATAGCCGGGCAGGGCCCAGCACCCCGAAAAAATCCGGGACGCGAACCCGGATCCGGGAATCGGTCATGAAAGTTTGTTACATTTCTCAGTGGGAACCAAGCTTCCTACCTAGCCTGAGGACATTCCTATCAGCCCTCATTTCTCGAACTGGCACAGTTTAGGCATTTATCTATCCCCATTTATCTCTTCAGCACACCTTGAGATTTATGATTTCATGTCGGGATTTCTACCCGTGTAAAGCGTACAACGGACCAATTCTAATTCTGACTGGTAAGGATTTGGAAGCTCGAAAGCGAACTGTCAAAAATTGACTGCAATTTATTCTGTGTGTAAATGTATGCAGCCAATTTTGCCCGGCCCAATATAGGAACGTCGTCTACGATAACGGTTCTCAACCTTTTCATAAATGCGCACCACCAAAATCAAAATTCAAAAATTTCAATACCACCAACAAAAATATGCCTTGTTTACAAATAGAAAATCAAGATTATATACGTCATGTCTCGCGTGCCACAGATTGAGAACTGCTGGTCTAGGGCAAGAGTCGGCAAACTTTTTTGTAAAGGACAAATGGTAAATAATTTAGTTTCCATGGGCCAACGTGCGCACAGTATATTTCTGTAGACCGGCCTACTTAAATAAGCAAAAAAAGTCTAATTTTCTCTTCTTTACTCGCTTTTACAGTGATATGTTGGATATAGATATGCATGAGTCATAAAACGAGAATGATACAGAATTACAGATTCACGATAGAACAGCACGAGAAGAATAGCGATATTATAAACTCTGCCTAATTTGTAACTGAACTGCGATTACGTGAAGTAACAGCAAAGCCACCAAGAGCATGCGAATGATAAGCACATGCGGTCTTTCTCGAAACTCTGCAATTCGGCTGTCAGCCGTTATAGCGAGTACTTTGAAATCTAAAATTGTAAAATCCATTCTTAGCTGTACAAAAAAAAAAGGCGGCGGACCGTAGTTTGCCGATCCCTGGTCTAGGATATCGGACGCCGACAGTGTCATTGCACAATGTAGACTACTAAAAGCTGGATAAGACACCCGAAAAGAATTAATTCTGCTCGGACGCTTCACTGCAGGGAGGGCTAGATTTTCCAAGCCTGGGCCCCTTGACGCATAAGAACACCGGCGTGTACAACCGCCAAGAATAAGGTATAGTAAAGGTTGGTTCTCACTAGCGCGGTAACAGTATTTTACCGCTTTACTTTTCCGCCGCGGGAAAAAACACTCATCAGTATACACTAACATGGTATATTATCTTGAAAGTACATTATAGGAAAGTTGTAAAGACTTCTCATATTTCAGTAGACAGAGTTCCGGCATTTTGATTGTTGTGCACACAATTATGATGGAAAATAAAGTTAAAGTTTGTTTTACATTATCAATGATCGAACAAATAGCTGTGTTAAAATCTGATGTAAAATTGTGGAGCATCGCTATTGGTTGAAAAGAAGAACGGTCACTATCGCGGTGGTTGAAGTCGATTTTTTTTTTGTTAACAGATGACGCCACTTTCCATTCAGGGAGAATATGGAGACTTCTATTCCGCCAGAGTCCGTGCATAACAGTTTTTTTTTATTAACAGATGACGCCACTTTCCATTCAGGGAGAATACTCGCTACAATTCGGCGCCAAAATTTACCATTTTTTTGTTAACAGATGACGCCACTTTCCATTCAGGGAGAATACTATTTTTGTTAACAGATGACGCCACTTTCCATTCAGGGAGAATACTAATATTTTTTTTTGTTAACAGATGACGCCACTTTCCATTCAGGGAAAATACTAAGTGACGGGGCGAAACAAGCTCTTCCACAGGCACAGATTACTAATACAGATGGGACATACTTTCCTATACTTTCAATGGTAACTTTTCAAAATGACGTAGTTATATAAAAAATTAATTCACAGGCACAGATTACTAATACAGATGGGACACTTCCTATACTTTCAATGGTAACTTTTGAAAATGACTAGCCATATAAAGAACCAATCATATTACTTCTTTAGAACGTAACATAGCAGTCATATAAAGAACCAATCATATTACTTGTTTAGAACGTAACATAGATGGTGCTATAAATAAATTAATCACATTGCTTAGAACGTAACATAACTTAGATGGCGTTATTAACAGTTAAACGTCGTCATCAACAATGCCAATAAAAGAAGTCAGGATATGACATCACAAAAATAGCTGTATTTCCTGTATAATACCCTTACATTTTTCTCTATAATATACAACATACAATATAATCATAATACAAATAATTGCACATATATGAACCAAAGTTTTGAAAGAAATGGTTTATTAGATTTATGTTTTGTTATTTTTTGTACTAGTGTATTATCATTTTCAATTTTACAAATACATGTATAAGCAAATTTTCAGAAACAAAATCACAGATTCTAATTGCACAAAAATTCGATATTAATTAATGTGAGGGATGCGCTTGATGTATTGATGCAATTTTTTTAATATTTGATATAAAATTGCTTTGTATCTATACAATTTTTTTAATATTTGGCATAAAATTGCTTAACGTAATTCTTAAATCACCTCGTTCAAAAATATTCAACCTGTTTCTTGTTTTCCGTAGTAAATTATTGACTTGACTAAAACCTGTTTCCACTAGGTAAGAAGAGGGAAAAGTCAATAATGCTGGTTCGGTAACAACTTTTATTTGGGGATATTTCTCTCGGATGACTTTTAAATTCTGAAACTTAGCATACCCATCTATTTCAAATAAGATTTGTGCTTGAACATTTTCCTTCAATGTAATCAACTCTTATTGTATCATAATATCAAAATCAGCTATATTATAGTCCCCTAGGTAACTAGGGACTTAAGGAGTTGGGATTCAGTTTTTTTTCAACTCCTGACTCCAGGCAGTTTAAAAATCCAACTCCACCCAAAAACCTCTGATTCTGCAACCCTGGCCAGGCATAGCTAGATTATTATAATTTTTTTTTTTTTTTGTTATGCACTCATTTGAAATGGCTGTAAAGAAAGAAACATCATCAGTTGCTAATAAAAATCAAATTAGAAATTTTACAAGCTATGCAAAAATGATGTTTGACATGGAATAATTTAAAGTCTGAGACAATTGGAAATTGTTTTAAAAAGAGCAAGATTTTTCTCTGAAAAGAATATTTATGAAGAAGTAATAGAAGATATTCCTGAAGGAAGAGATGAGATAGAAAAATTAATGAATTTGAGTGAATTGACATTTGAAACATACGCAGAGAGATTCTGGTCTGACTATCTGTGCTATTAATGCAAATAAAGGGGAGAAGCAATATGATCATTAGGACAAAGAAGAAAATTGAATTATAATGATAAAGAAATGAATAGACCAAAGAATGTTGAAGTTAGTGCTGCAATGAAAGTATTAAAATGATTTTTATGAATTTAAAAGGAAGAGATGAACACTTTAACAGATAAAAGTTTTATATGACCTAGAAAGTGTAATAGTGAAGGAAATAAAAAAAAAATATGAAACAATAAAAAAAAATTTTTTTTTATTGAAAGTATTGTTAATTATTTACTATAAACTCAATGGCTATCAGAGGAGGGCAAGAGGGGCAGCTGTGCCAGCTTCATGATTTTAGGGGCCTCAATTTATAAATCAGTAGGTTAGAAAAAATATATTTGTATTTCAAACTAACCAAACGAACACAGCCAAACTTCCCCTGGCGGATAAAGTCTATTAAATTTCCTATACGATTATTTTTGAATTAAAGCTATGGTGCCACCATCTGTTGAGGTAATAATTAAATAAATTTAGAACTAAGGTGGCACCATCTAGTAATTAATGATTAAACAATAATAGCAATAGTTTCGGCCTTGTCCGATAAAGTAAGTCTCCATAGTAATCAATATATAAGCTTCCCAAAATGGAATTCTATCATAGGTCACCGTGGTCTAATCAGTTAAGGCATTGGGGCGCTATCCCAAGGATCCCGGTTCAAGTCCTGTGTGGTGGCAAAATTTTATTTCGGGAAAATTAATTTAAAAATTTTTGTTTAATCATTAATTACTAGATGGCGCCACCTTAGTTCTAAATTCTAAATTAAATTATTAACTCAACAGATGGTCGCACCATAGCTTTAATTCAAAAATAATCATATAGAAAATTTAATATAGACTTTATCTGCCAGGAAAGTTTGGCTGTGTTCATTTGTTTAATTTGAAATGGTTAATCCCCTGTTTAAAGTTTGATTTGAGTGATATATTTGTATATTGTTCAAGACTCAGTGTTTGTCTAAATTTGAAGTTCTCTATCAATGTTTTTGCTTTTCTTGTACACTTACCACTGTATATTCATAAATTTCTTTCTTTTTTGTGTGAAGGGCCTCAAAAATATCAGTTGTCCCAGGCAATCGCATTTTCTCTGAAAGTCCCTACATATACAGCCAAACCTCACATCAACAGACTTCGGATGCAAAGGACAAAATCTGCAGGCAAAAAAAAAACATTTCCAATTTCATTAAATAACGTCATGCTGACAGGGGAAGTATTAAATTTCTGCAGGCAAAAAAAAACATTTCCAATTTCATTAAATAACGTCATGCTGACAGGGGAAGTATTAAATTTTATGATGCCATTATGTGAGGAGGAATTATAAATTTTATGATGATTTCGAACGTTTCAGTTGTACTTTCTCACGCACGATACATTAGCACGTGCATGAGAAAATAGTTGTGAGAAATATTATTTTTGATATTTTGATTAATACAGTATATTAATTTTTCGACCTTCATCATGTCATCAAAGCAGAAAGAGTGTAAAATGGAAGTGTACAAACCTAAGTATCAGTGATAAATTAGAGCTTCGTAAAAAGTTAGAGGCTGGAGTTTTGGTTGCAAAAGTGTGCGAGGAATATGGTGTAAAGAAACAAACAGTTAGTGACATACGCAAAGCTAAGGATAAATTCAAAAGTTATGCAGTGAAGTTTGAAGTCAATCCATGCAAAATTGGGAAAGGTGTTGTTCATAATCGTAAGTATATGAAAGTTCCTAAAAGCAAGAAACTGGAGGAAGCAGTATACAAATGGAACATTCAACACCGATCAGTGAACATTCATGGGACGGAGATTGCTAAGGCTGCCAACAAATTAGCATGCAATCTGGGAATTAATTCGTTTAAAACTAGTGATGGTTGGCTATGGCGCTTTTGTAATCGTCATGGAATTCAAAACAAAGTGCAGCATGGAGAAGCTGCTAGTGCAGATATTAGTGCCGTTGAACCATTCAGACTGCAATTTAATGAACTTATAAAGAAGAAGATCTACAATTGTCACAGATTTACAATGCAGATGAAACTGCTTTGTTTTGATATTCTCTACCAAGAAATATCCAGACATTTAAGCATGAAGACAAAGTTCCAGACAAAAAAATCAGCAAGAATAAATTTTCTGCTTTATTGGGGCGAATGCATCGGGAACCCACCACCACAAGCCTGTAGTTATAGGGAAGCAGCTAAGCCACATTGTCTCAAAGACCTCATAAACAAGTTACCAGTCATATATTACAACACAAAAAACTCTTGGTTCAATAGTGCCATTTTTCATGATTGATTTTTTTAATCATTTCATTCCTGAAATGCGAAATTTTCAAGAGAAAGTATTGCATATTGCCTCTAAAGATGTTAGGACTATTCTCAGCCTTGACAATGCACTAGCACATCCGAAAGCAGAAAAATTTGTAAGCGAAGACTATAGAATCCGTGCGATTTTCCTTCCACCAAACACAACCTCGTTAATCCAGCTGATGGATCAAGGAGTGATTGTGTCATGTAAATGGTATTATCAGTATAAATATCTAGATGAAGTCTTAGTAGTCATCAAGGAAGAGGAAGATATGGAAGAAGACATGAGGACAGCAAACAGTAAACAATATTAAAAACTATAATCTAAACTCTGGCATGTACAATTTCGCATCAGCTTGGGAAGATGTCAAAATGACAACTCTCTCTAATGCTTGGAAAAAAATAATGATGGGTGAAGATCCTGAACTGGACTTTGAAGGTTTCGAATCAAAGAATTTTCACAAAGTTTTATCATATGCTGGAGAAAACGATGTTGATTTTAAAGATATCAAAAATTGGCTTGAAGAGAACAATGCCGATCCCGGTTATCAAGTTCTTTCCATGGAGGAAATAGCAGAATCAGTTTTGGCTGGTGAAGATTCAGTAGAGAGCTCCAGTGACTCTGAGAAAGAGGTGGTAGTGAAACCAAAAATGTCTCAAGTAAGAGATTCCATTGACCCTCTCTTACAATCATTAATACAACAGGTAATTCTACCATTTAAGCTTATTATCGACACCTTCAGACATTAAGAGAATTAATAATTCATGAACGGCATACTTGTGGAAAGCAATTAAAGTTGGATTCATTTTTTATACATAAACCCACCCCAACCATCTCTCAAACAGCTGATTAGAGCACCCAAGCACTAGCACTGCACAAATACCTGTAGTAGTCACCAGCAGTGCTTCAGAGGAACTTTCTAACTTCTCTGGCTCAGAATAATAAACCAATCTAAATAAATAATGTAAGGTTATCATATTTTTTTAACCATATATAATAATCCCTTCCTATCTGTGGACAATCGGCTTTAATGGACCACCCCTCCCTCTATTAGTCTGTTGATGAGAGGTTTGTCTTTGCTGTTTTTAAATTGATATCCATTTTGTTTTAATTTATTTAGATGTAATCTTTTTAAGTGTAATGTAAAATAAAGGCCATATAAGAAAATACAGAAATTTTATTTTAAAATACTATATTATTGAATAAATCATTATCATCATTATTACACTGTTAAATTTTGTTATTTTAGTTTATTATATAGTACTTATAAACTGTATACTATAATACATAATCCATTATACTATAGAAATTGGTTAACCAATCAGAAGCAACCTTTATACAAAGAACTTCCTTATAACAAACTAGAGTAAATTCTGGTCCCTTCAAAATCATAATACAGAGGTTTTACTGTATTTAAATAATAATTAAAATTTGCTTTATTATTAGAAGATAAGTGTGTCATACTCTTGCATGTGATGACTCAGTGCATTGTGAATATTAATAGTTTTAATTGCTAAACTGAGAAGTTGACCCAAATAGATCATTAATTTTTATAATTTTGTTTTAACTTATAAAGTTACCAATTTATACATAAACATAATAAAACCATAAATTATAAGTCTTCAGGTTTGTAGTTTTATTACAATAAAAGCAGAGACTATGCTTGAAAGCAGAATTAAAGTACAGTAACGTATATAGTATTTTATATAAATAAATTGTATACAATATATTGTTCTCTAATTCATATTGTTTTGTAAATTGACTCATAAATATACTAGTTTATTTCATATCTGTTTTAATTTGTATTGAAATTACTATAAAGTAGGTCCCCAACTTATCCAGTTTCAAAGATATGCAGATAGACTTTTTGTGTGTTTTGAATTTCTATAAATTGTGAATAAAAAATTCATTAAATAATTTACTTTCTGCAAAAATATCATTTATGGCTTTTAAATTTTCATATCTATGTATAAAGTATGTTCATAAATTTCATTCAACTATTTCATTTATTAATGCATTTTCCATATATATTGAATATATATATTGGACTTATGGAGAAATTTTTGAGTTGAATTAACTATATAAGCTGGGGACTTAACTGTATTTGAAGTGAACTTCTGTTATTTTCATTGCATAAATAAATGAAGACAATAGAATGCAGTGTGGAATAAAATATGTGATACAAAACTAAATTATTTAAAGTCAATAGTCCTTAGGATGTGAAGAAATATTGATGGTGATATAAGATTTTCAAATGTTTAATGAATTTCAGTATAAAAATGTTTAAAATAAGAACTTTATTATAAATTATTTGAATATATTTTGCATATTTTTTATTTTCTAATTTTTTTGTTTTATAGTGAACAATGTAACTATGAGCATGCAACAAATGTCTTTAGGGCAGTCACAAATGAGAGGAGGTAATATATTTAAATATATATATATATGATATGATATACATTATACAAATATATTGAATTAATTTTCAAATACTAAAGCTCAATATATTTTTATAGGTGGAATGGGTAATACAATAATTTCTTCACCTTCCTCAGTGAGTGGAATTATGTCACCAACTGGAATGATATCGCAAACTCAATCAGTATTTACCAGTCCAGGAAGTCTAGGAATGTAATTTTATCTTCCAATGTCTTAAGAAAGGTTGATTTAAAAAATGTATCAACATATGTACAGTATATATTGCATCTCTGTGAGCAGGATTCACATACAAAAATGAACAGCTTGACTCCTGTTTTTTCTATGTGAAAACTACAAAAATTCTTATAAAAATATATTTCATTGTACAGGGAACAGAAAATGTAAAACATTGATAACAATTTATTTCTGACTATGATTTTAGTCTGAAATAAATAAATCCATCATACTTACCAGTTATCAAACAAAATTTTGTGAATGTACTGTGTTAATTTTTAAGGTCACAAATCTCAAGTTCCATGTGAATACATTTCAAGCAATTGATCTGAAGTTTGTTACTTTTTATTGAGAAATTAATTTTTTTATATATATATATAAATCATAATTATAATATTGATAGTAACTTACAGTTAATTGAATTTTTTTATTTTGATTATTCCAATGAAAATATCACATAAATTAAACAATTTCATTAATATATTCATAAAAA
>AYEL01071338.1:0-119316 GCA_000484575.1 Olivierus martensii
CAGATAGTTTGAACAGAAAATTGCAAAAATTAATAAAAAAAATAGCTCAAAATTTATTTAATCATAAGAAAGAGTTAGCTAACTTCAAAAGTGGTGTGAATTAAAAATATCTGCCAGATATGTTTTCCTCGGACTGGGATTTCTTATGATATTAATACGGAATATTAATTGCATTTTCCCTGAGTTTGATTACGTCTCCCACAAAAATGGAAGAAAAGCCACTCAAATTTGTTATTATTTCAATCTTTGTTAAATATAGTATAAACCACAAAATTTTCAGATTTTTTGCGACACTCCCACAAAGAAATTTTTATCTTCAAAGTTGGTAAATTTTAAATTTTTTCCAGGTTTGACCATTTTTTTTAATATGAAGGAATAAAAGAATAAGGTTCATAATTTTTATTGTAAATCTACTTATGCTTGGGTAATGAGAGATTAAGAAAAAACTTTGTTATCTCTGTTTGTGTTAGTGTTAAAAACTCTTAAGTTATGAAAAAATGCAATCTTCCTCTGCCGAGTTTGGAGTGTCAAAACACTAGTTAATCCTAGGATTTTTTAAACAAAATATACAAGGTTGAAAACCTCATTTTATATGCTTTTAAGTGATATCTATTCCACCTCTCGGTGCTAATCACATAAAAAACTACAGGCGATTATAAAAAGTACAAAATATACAAATTTTAGTCTGCCTCCATACATATTCTTTCTCATATCTCAGAAATTAAATTTTTTTTAAAGTAAATAATAATACTTTTGAGCCTTTGGGAATATACATAATCAACATGCCAAAATTCATCAAAATCAAAAATCATGCAGCGACCACCATTGGCTGATTTAAAATGGAATGACCCTTAAATTAACTATATTCTTCTATACTATGGAAAATATCGATATGCAGTTTATAAATTCAGCGATACTTATATTGTGAAACAAATATATAATACAAAAACGCCTTAATACAAATAACAATTTCAACAAAACTCTTAAGATTCCATAAGGTTTATTGAAGAAAATATGGATCTGTGTAATTGACATTTCGAATATCTGTATCTAATTACTGTCATATTATATCATGTACTACAAGCTCCATAAGTAAAATATCTAATTCTGATCAAGCATTGCGATCATCAAATAAATCACAAAAAATGTAAATTTTTTCATCTCACAAAATATTTTAGTTTTTTTTTAGAGACATCTATTAGTACAGTATTTACTTGATAGAAATTAGTGTAAATATCTTTAAATACTAATAAGAAAAATCAATGAATATGACTATCATAACTTACTGATTTGAAATTCTGTATTTTTAAAGCTTAATATTTGAATTATGTTATTTCAAGTTATCAGTTTATCCCTTCCAAAGCATATTATCTAATGAGAAAAATTTCCCACTTTACATGAATTTACTGAATAATATAAACAATGGAAGTAATTAATATAAGATGAAACGAAAGTAATTATTAAGCATTTAATATGAATAAAAAAGCAACGAATATAAAATTTCTATTCGATCAACATTAGACAGACCCGAAACTAATTCTTTTAATATGTGAAGATATAAAACTATTATTGACTTAGTTAAAATTTTAACGTGATTCGATTTTATTTACCAAACTTTCTTGACCCCAGACGGACTGAATAAGTGCTAACAGTAGCGCAGCTAGAAATTTAGCAAGGGGATGCAACTGAAAAAAGAAAAAAATATTGAACGTTGTTTGAATAAAACTGCAACGCAAAAATACACAAAATTATATGTTATATATTTTATTGAATATGATTGATTTATGCCAATCGAATCTATTATATAAAAAATAATCACATGAAATCACTGAACAAATCGCAGCACAAATACAAATAATAGAGAGGTGCAATTACTCCCTTGCACTCTATTTGGATGCGTCACCAAGTGCTAAAAATACTTTGAATTCGAACTAAAAAAATATTAAATATTAAATAAATTTAGCGATATTTTTGATATTTGAAAAATTTTAGCAATTAATGATTAATAATACGAGTAGTTTATTGTAAGGAATCAATGCATAAAGTGGAAATAAATTGGAAAATAATAATTATTTGAAGTGTTACACATTTAAACATATTTTTTAACGTTATCGATAAACTGTTGTCTGCGAATCACATTTTTATCAAAACATTTACGGAATCATAAACTAACAAGTTCTGCTGCTTCTGGAATACAAGGAATTACAAGTACTTTAAGCAGGAAAAATACACTATTTTATTATATTTAATAATAAAATAATGTATTTTCCTGCTTAAATTGTTGTGATTCATTGTACATATTACGTATTAATATAAAGAAATTTTATTTTTAATAAATATACATGTATTATTTGTGCAGTATTCATCTCTATTCTGTTTAGTAATATAGCTGGATTAAGCAAAAAAGTTTCCATTTTCTGAAAAATACATTTGTTCTGAAGCAATAGAACTTCTATATATATTTCAATTTTTATTTTTTCTCTCTAAACGGTCCAGAAATGTTACTTTACAATACAGTATATCCTAGAATTGATATTTTTATGATAAATATATATTTTTTAATTTTTTAATATATATGCTTTTAAAATTTATCGATTTTATTGAAATTTTGTTCTATTTTCATACAGAATAAATAGTTTAAATTCAATTAAATACCAAAATTTTAAATATGCGACAAAAATTTCGATAGGAAGGGGAATAAATTATTAATGAATTTAACAAAATAAATATCTTTAATAGCTTATGAGAACTTTCCTTACTCTAATTGATTAGTGATACGTAATAAAAGAAAGTAATGTTTACATCTATTAATCATAAAGTTTTAATTAGTAATAAAACTTTGCCAATGCATTTTTCAATCAATCTAATTTAATGATTACTTTAATGTTTGATCTTGAGTTTTGTTCTTTCATCAGTATTCAATTTTTCTCTTTATTGAATTTCAAATTTAAATGAAAATCCGTTAATGTGTTTGTTATTTTTCTTGATATTTAGTTTTATATCCAAGCTGAGCTTAACATTCTTTCTCCTGAAATGACAACTTTTCCCCAGAGTCATTTAGACTTGAGGAAAATCATATACAGTAGAATACAGTATATTGTTTGCGAATTGTGCGATATATATTGACCTTACTGTCTTCACTTATCAAAATTAAGGCATCTTTAAATTTATTTAACATTTTATTATAAATGCAATTAAAAAGATTGTACAATAGAATAAAAATATAAATGAATTAAACTCAGGGATATCGAGAGTCAACAGGGCTCCAGTTATAATGCTTATCATGGGCTCTCTTGTACGTGTATGAGTTTATATGTGCGTTGCGTATGTGTCTGTATATAAATGGGAAATTTAAAAAGGAACAAGTCATTTCCGAAATAGAATTGACTATAATATTTATTGAAAAAATGCAACATTTCCTTGTAAAACATGCCAGTATATTTGATTCAACCCCTTGAATAATTGCGGTACCGAGTACTGTAGACCCTCCTTTCTTACATTTTTGTCGACCCTGATTAAACTGATTTTAATAAATTTATAGTTTTATAAAATTAGATATTTTCTACCTATCTTTTTTTTATATGCATTTATTTTCGTTTTTGAATCATTTGTAATTTTTTGCTTGCTTGTTATAAAAGTTGCAAAAAATATATATTTTTCAAATGTTTTTGGTTATTGGTCAGTTTTATACAATTGTATATGATACGTTCTCTGATTGGTCGAAGGAATGGTCTATCGAGAATGACACGTGGAAGAGACTCAGTTCTCTTCGCGGTTTTAACACGCACGTGTGATAATATGAAGCTTCCTCAAGTGGTAAGTTTATTGCTATGCCGAATGTTTCATCTTTTTTTTCTAGTTATCTTGAGAAGTTAATAATAATATTTTTTACGATCTATATAATCTTATCGTTTTTTAAAGACTAAGTAATTAATTATAACATTTTTTTATTTACTAGTAATAAATAAAAATAAACAGATAACATTTTTCTAATTAACATATATTTTACAATAATATATGTCGAAAATGATTTTTCCTATTATATTACATATATCTATAATTAAAAAAAAAATCATCGATTTGCGGATGAAGGAAAATTTCCAGCAGTAAATGACATTTGGAATTATCAATCAGAGATGCCTCCTACACGTGACTTTAATTACTTTTTTATTTTTATTTCGGCTGGAATTTGGAAAAGTTTAGAATTGTAAAAAAATAATAATAATTTAGAGAAAATTATTAGATTAATTAAAAGCTGAGTTAAGCGAATTTAATTGTGAAATTAAATTCGCTTAACTCAGCTTTTAATTGTAAAGAATCTTATGAATTTCGAAATTAAATGAGACACATTTAGTTAATTTTTCTACTCTTGCGAATTTTAATTGAGTACACAATAGTATAGCAAAATAAAATTTCAAACTTTGTCATTTTAAATAAGAAAATATTTTCAATACGAAATTAAATTTCTTGCTCCAAATATTTTCAGAAAATTACAGCATTCTCACACGAACGTGAAAATTATGTTGTGATGAGTTATCAAATTAAAATTAATATATAAGCTAATGAATATAGATAATTATAGTAAATATTCGAAGTCGCTGTTATATCAACTAAATAAATAATTGATAAATGATTTTCTACAAAGATTTAGTAATGATTTAAAAAATTCTAATTACTGCATTCTAATAAACAATTTATTTTTAGAGAAATTTTGTGCATGCTTAAACTTTCATGTATATGATAATTTTATTTTTTCAATTTTGATGATATAATTATAAAAAAAAGCCGTTATTTATGCATTTTACACAAATAATATTGAAATTTCCATTAAAATGGACATTTCTTATTGTGAAATTCAAATAAAAAATCATAAAATTGTTTTATATTAAGAAATAAATTTATAATAATAAAAGCCTAGAAATGAACAGTGCACTCAAATAAATTACTATACACAATAATTTTTGATACTTAAGATGTTTTATGGTATTAAAATTTATATTTTCTTATATTCTTTTTTTTAATTTTTATTTTGAATATTGTTTTTGAAAATATCAATTTTTAATCATAAATATATATAAATAAGTTATCCATGCATGCATATACGATATATAATATAAGAAATTTAAAATATAGTGTATCGGTAAATTGTATTTGCTCATGATAAATAAATAATAAAAAGCTTTTTATTCATTTATTTATGTTCTTACAAATGCAATAAATAGTCAATAGAATTCAGAAAATATATTCTTTCTTTTGTTTCAATATAAATCGGTTCTATTTATAAATATATTCTTGTATTTCTGACTTAATTGTGAAAACTGAAAATGTTGTTATATCTTTTCTGACTTTAAAACTGCAAGTTTTGTTAAAAGTACAGTTAAGGTCTTAATTGTATTATATAATTATTACGATGATAATTTAACGTAGGCTTATTTCCTGTTTAAATTCCGATATTAAGTAAACAGCGTTAATAATAAATGATTATCACGCAAATATATAAATTATATTATGATGGATGGATAACAATAAAAAATTACATTTATCGTTTACATTATTCTAATGTTGAAATAGATCTTTTTTTCTTTTGTATGGTAAGCTTGGTGGCTAAGTTTTGATTGCCCCTTTTCACTCAAATAGAGTACTAAGGGAGCCGTTATGGGCAAAAAATAAATGCAATATAGAAGTTGTAAAGAACCGTTTCAACTCAATCTACGTGATGACGCGTGTGAGTGCCTAACCCTGTATAGAGGAGTATTAATAACCTATTCTATGTTAGGTAGAAACTTAAAACTATGTTAGTACAGTAGATATTATATATAGTAGATATTAAGTACTGTACTATGTTATTGGAGACCTAGAACTGTGTTAGTAGTATATCTAGAACTATGTTAAGAGGAAGCTTATCTTAAGTTAGTAGAAGACTTATAACTATGTTAATACCTAAAACTAATATTTTTTTATTTTTTTCTTATTTTATTATTATTATTTTTTGTACTTTATTTTTATTTTTATTTTTTGTACTTTTTTTCTTATTTTATTATTATTATTTTTTGTACTTTATTTTTATTTTTATTTTTTAACAAATTAAAAAAGAAAAAGAAAACAAGGACAAAATAGAGACAAAGCAAAAATAGAGTAAAAGCAAGGGCAACAAAAGCAGAAGCAAAGTAAAAGAAGAGAAAAAGCAAAAATAAAATAAAATTAAAAATCAAGAACAAAAATAAAGACAAAGTAAAATAAAAAAAAACAAAGACAAAATAGATACAAAGCAAAAATAGAGAAGAAAGCAAGGACAAAAACAGAGACAAAGTAAAAAGCAAAAATAAAATAAATAAATAAAGTAAAAAAAAGTAAAAGCAAAAACAAAAACAGAGACAAAGTAAAAGAAATCAAAAATGGGAGATAAAAAAAAGTAAAAAAAGGGAATAAACAGAAGTCAAAAAAGATGCAAAGAATAATAAAAACTGATATTGTCTTTTAGTTTGCAAAAGAAATAAGTAAAAAAACTTTTTTATATCTTTTTTTAATCATTTTTACTCTGTTTAAAAATACAATCACATGCGAAGTTGTTTACAATTGGATCTATAGTTATAGATAGGACAGCTGTTGCTTCGCATGTTGCTACCTACATACACAACGACTTTACTAACCGAAAGCTTCATTAAATATTAAACTTTTTCCCTTTTACTAAAAGCACTCTTCCACTTTCACTTTGTTATTTACCTTTCTGTAGAACCCATTTTATAGAGAAGTTTGACCGAGGTTAAAAGAAGGAGGGAGAGGAAGAGGAAGAGAAAAAAATAGGTAATATAAATATGTCATCAGTCTGTATGATGTAATCTGGTTCTGTATAATCACAGTGGTTGTAAATTTACACGTCTCGAGTTAATAACGTATGAAACTACATCAGAAACGAAAAATATTCTTTTATACGAGCAGATGCTTAAGTTAATTAAAGCCAGAGAGACTAACAGCCATAATTATTTGTCTCTTTAATGAATTGAACTACTAACTAAATGCGTGGAATAAGTTGCTTAATTATAGTTTCCTTTCGTATTAATGACGATATTTTTATTTATTTTTTTCACTCGTTATTCATTAAAATTATCTGGTTATAAGTTAAAAAAAAATTATTTTTAATATAAATTTGTAAAAATTCTTAATAAATAAAATACAATTAAATTACTTAATAAAATTGCAAGACTATTACGTTTGAAACTGTTCAATTATCAATTTTAATTTTATAAAGATAGAAAAAAATGTTTATTATTTTATGATTATTACGTTAAAATTTTCATTTTTTAGGTTTGTAATTAAAAATATCACGAAATTCGCTCCATCCTAAAAACCGGAATTTTTCCGGATTTTAGGTTCAAATGTTTCATTAAAGATAATTTTGTTATTTTTTTACAATTTTATATGTGTTATAAGGAAAATTAACATGAATTTTATGTTTCACAAACCGATATAATAATTTTGTTAGCAAAGTTATGAAATTCGACTCCATCTTAAAAACCGGAATTTTTTCCGGATTGACATGAATTTTATGTTTCACAAACCGATATAATGATTTTGTTAGCAAAGTTATGAAATTCGACTCCATCTTAAAAACCGGAATTTTTTCCGGATTTTAGGTTTATTAAAGATTAGTTATTTTTTTCCATTTTTATATACGGTATAATGAAAATTAACAACACGAATTCCACGTTTCACAAACGGATGTAATGATTTTGTTGGCAGAGTTGTTTAAAGAGAAAACGCGAATCTCTGGAGACGACAAACTATTTATAATCTTTTGCAAAGCCACATAACGAAAATCTCTTTTAGATGATCTAGAAATCGAAACCCGGATTCTCATTTTCGATTCAATATATCCAGCACTCGCTGTGGGACATTACACTCTGCTATCCAATTATTCATAATTGTTGGAAAGAACCATTCATCCAGTAAAGTCCGTGACTCGAATAATCCCTGAATATTATCCTCTGCACGTTTAAGTTTGTAATCACGGTTTCAAGCAATTTTCTATAATCTCCAATTAAGCCAAAAGAAATTTTTAAGTGTACAAGAGTGTGCAATGCTCCACGTTGCAAACGGGCAATTTTTATCCAATTTTTTGTTGAAAATAACGAAAATATGCTAATTTTAGCTGCAGAACGTTAATTATTATCGCTTAATTTTTTTTTTCAAAATAGTAAATAATAAACAGAAAAAAAAGGAGAAAGACCCAAAAACATGAATATTTTTAATCTAAAAAAACGATAAAAGTCTATTAAATATCCATTATATCTGCTTACTTTTTAAACAAGTTCATTAATATTAATTTTCAATATTTCCTGTTTTATTAATAAGGTCTGGAATTTATGTTTATAAATATTTAATTCTAGACTGATTACACGCATTTATTATTTAATATGATTTTCCTGTTTAAATATATAACTTACATAAATAAATATAAATATAATATATTATTTAATACGTTAAAAATCGAAGATTAAGTAACGAGTTTTGCTTTAAAATGATTAAAAAAAATTCGGATGATTTTTACAGATGAATATGCATTTTTTGTTACAGAATATATTACATTCACTGAACTGTATAGGTGGATGTATTCTCACAAAAATGCTATTTTTATCTACAGAAAAAAGAGGATAAAAATGGAACAAATACAAATTTTCATTACGTTTCCGCTTAAAGGTCGTGACTATAACAAAATATCAAAAGATTTCCAAGTGCACGAAGACGTTTTCAAGGATTTTTCTTCGGTACCATGAGGTATGAGATTCAGAACTGGAACGACAGGTGTTATTCACCACTTTACTCACGCAATTTACACATAAAACAACTTTTAAATCAGTTTTCTGATTAACATCGATTGAAACAGGTAAGGTTATTGATGTAGAAGTAAAGCTATTGTAGACTTATTAAATTTTCTTCTTTCCAGTTGAAGTCTCTCTCTCTTTCTGCTTTCGCATGATGGATTGCCATTTTACATTTATTCCGTTATTACTAACTTTTAACTTAACATAATGAAAACTTAAATTAGTTAGTTTACTAGTTAACTTTTGCTTAAAATAAAATAAAACACGCTTAATAAAGAATCGTTATCGATGGATACATAAAAAAATTTTCGACATTGCAACGTTGACATGTCGTTCTGTATAAAAAAATATCGGTTATTTTTTTTTTATATACAGAATTGCATATCGCACGAATCATGCGACAAATCACGCACTCGAATGGGTATTCATGTAGATTGCTTTATTCATATGCATATTTATAAGACCATTCCATAAAAAATGATCAAAAACATTCTGATGATGCCAGTAGGAGGGAGAGAGATTTTTTTTCGTCTATCTATAAAAAAAAATAATAATAATGTATTTATCGAAACGTATAAACGTCAAAAGAGTAGCAATTCTTCAATAAAGACCATATTAATGATATTTTTAACAATATAGAAAATCGTAGAAAGCTTTTCATTTCGCAATAAATGTCATATCAATGTCATACCGATTGATTAATTCTATTCGAATTGATGAAAAGTTTCATAAGTCTATATTGATTGCCTTTTGTATCGAAAGCGTTATTTAAGAATGGAAAAAGTCTAGAATGTAAATTTGTTTAATTAGTTAAAAGCCTGCAGGCTGTTTATATAATTATACTATACAAAAACACAATTTGATAATAAAATTTTACAAGTGAATATATAAAATGTTTAGATAGAGAAAATTTACATTATTTTACTCTTTTTGGTCGTTATAATTTATATTTTTCTTGTTTTAATAATTTCTGATGTGTCATGATAGTTTCGATATCTTTTGGTAATAATAATTAGCATTATTGTTTGTAGAGTAAGTATTCGCATCTGTTTTTGGATAATAATAGTTTTGCATTTTTTGTTTCATAACAACAGTTTTGCGTTTTTTGTTTGGTAATAATAGTTTGTATCTTTTGTTTGGAAATAACAGTTTGCATTTTTCTGTGAGTTACTTGTTTAGATTCTTTTTAAATGATAATAATGGTTTTAATCTTTTGTATGAAATTTTTTCGAATTTTTTATAGATAAATTTTGGCAATTTTTAGCAGTTTGCATTTTTTATTAAAAATGGTTTGAATTTTTTTGTTTGATGCTGATAGTTTATTTTTATAGATAATGACACTTTTGTATTTTCTTGTATGGTAATAACAATTTATATCTTTGTTTAGAAATAATAGTTTGCACTTTTGTAGAGTTACTTGTTTGCATTTTTTATATAGTAATAATAGTTTGCATCTTTTGTTTGATGATAAAACTTTTATAGATCAATTTTAGCAATTTTTAGCAGTTTGAATTTTTTTGTAGAGTAATATTTGCATTTTTTTATTTATTAAAAATGGTTTGGATCTTTTTGTTTGACGCTGATAGTTTATTTTTATGGTTAATGATAGTTTTCATGTTTTTATTTTTATACTCATAATTTGGATCTTATTCTTTTTTGGATGATAATAAACTTGAATCTTTGTTTGCAAATAACAGTTGGTGTTTTTGCAAGAAAATAATTGTTTGCGCTTTTATCGTTTTTGTTTTTTATAATAGCGTATTTTGAATCTTTTATTTGGCAACAATAGTTTGCATCTTATTATTTGTTAACAGTGATTTGAATCTTTTGTTTGGGTGATAATAGTTTGCAACTTTTGTTTGGTAACAGTAGTTTCAATCTTTTGTTTAAAAATAGCACTGCATTTTTTGTAAAGTAATTGTTCGCATTTTTCATCCGATTAAAAAATATCGTAGATTTTTTTTGCTTGATTTTGATAATTTATTTTTAAAGATAACAATCATGTTTTTGTTAGTATAATAATAATTTTTTGATAATGTGCATGTGAAAATGACAGTTTGTATTTTATTCTAGGATAATTTGATTAAAAGTAATTTGCATTTTATGTTTGATAATGAAATAATGGTTTGCGTTTTTTTGTATGATTAATAGTCACAATTTTAAATTTTTTTATTTGGATAATAATGATTTGCATTTTTATTTTAATAATAATAATAATAATATGCATTTTAAGTAGAAATGGTTTGTATTTTTTTTATTATTTAGATAGAAATCATTACAATTTTATTCGGTTATCGATCTCTTGCATTTTCCTATATAAGCATATGGCATCATCTGGGATAATTCTGGCTTTAGGAAGACAAATTCAAAGAATATTGGCAGTAGAACGATCCAAAACCCCGAAACATGATTTGAAAGTCTAATTTAATCAAAAAGAAATGGTTAAAACGGAGAAATTTATTTAATCACCAGCTTGCTGGTGTCAACTTTGGTTAATTAATTACCACTTGACGATAACGACCGCATCTCTTAATGTTCGAGAAGAGAACAGAGAAAGAGTTTTCAGGTAAAAATGAGAGTTAATACATTTTATCCATTATTTTGCAAAGGATGATAAAATAAAATTTATTCCGTTATAACCGTTAAAATATACGACTACTGACTAATTGAGTGCTTGCGTAAGTTTTACTGCTTAAAACGTGGTTAACGTTTCTTTGCATCTTCCATTACAAATCTTTGACTTCTTAAAAAATAAAATAAAAAAAAAATATAGACGAAAGAATTTAAAACTCGTTAACTGAAAATAGTTACACTTCATTCAAAAATAGTAAAATTCCTTTTGCGCTCTTAACAATTTTTTTCTGGACGTTTCTTAATTAAAAAATTCTTTTAATAGCACGCTTACAGAATTCTTTCGTTCTGTAGAAAATTTTAAAGAATTTTTATAAGCCTTACAGACGTACAAACAATTTACTTAAAGTTACTGAGAAGAAGTTAATAAAAATTACCGAAATAATTTTTATTTTAAAGTAAAAAAAAAGTTATATTTTAATCTTGCTAAAAGTTTCTTAAAATTGAAAAATTCTATAAATAGAACACGCAGAGTAAAAATTATCGCATTTAATGTTTACACTTATTTGAGCCTGGAGAAATGTTAATTGCATCGTTCATGCATTTACTAACTCCTATCTTTCTCTTATACTCATATCTAGGTCATCTGAGTTTAACTTTAACGCTTCTATCGAGATGCTGAATGTTAATGAGTTGTCATTTAATAAAAGATCTTCTCGCTTGATAAACTAGTAATGACTCGGTCGTGTGTGTGTCATAAATGCGAACAAAATTATTAGTGCAGAGAGATAAAACAATTAACGTTTTGTTGTAGATAGATTTTCGCCATATTTTCCTTATAACGTTATCGCACCGAGTTGCTCGTAAGGAGAGTACGCAAAAAAAAACGAAAAGAAAAAAAAAAGTATACAAGATTCTTCCTTATAAAAATTGCATATTAAATTTTACTTAAAAGAAGAACATTATTAAATAAATAATAGCGAAATTTAGATTAAATCCTGAATATATATAGAAGACATTTTATATATTCCGTTATGTATGCTGTCTAAATTTTCTTTCTGCAAACATTGTCTTCAGTTTGTCCTCTTCGAGGAAAGGAAGAAAAAAAAAATATTCAATCGAACTCGGTCCAACTTATCCTCTCAGATAAGAACCCAAATTTCCCAACAGACGGCTGATCCAAATGGTAAGTTTTGACCCCCATCCCCTTCTTTTTCCGGTAAACAGAATGGAAAATGTTGGACGAAGTATACAAAATGTATGTTGATTGTAATTATATTACTTGAAATAGATCAGTAAATTAGAAAATTAAACCATATTTAACAGTAGGCTAGAGAAATTTTTGATATTTTGGTTAATTTTTGCTGTTATATTGGAAACAATTTAAATGAATAATAATTTAAAGATTTATTTCAAATTCAAAAATACTAAATTCTTTACATTCTGTGAAATCAATAATTTTTAATATGAAATGGTAAAAAATCCTATATAGTGCTGCTAAATTAAAAGAAAAATATATTTAAATGTTTTTGCATATATGTATGAAAAAATTTTACATGCAGCATTAAAAAATAAATTTTATTTGATTATTAGAAATAATTTTCTTTACGATTGAGGAATTATCCAGAAAATGATCTTAAAATTGTTTTATAAGTTTCTATCTACATATCACTATAAAGTTGAGCGATAAAGTGCTCCATTATATGTGATGGCTTTTGAGAGAGAGTTATCCCCCGTTAAGGAAAATATAGAGCAGTTTACTGGTGATGAGTATGCCCAGCTTATTTCCCTAGATGACCGTTTCATTGTATAGAGAATGTTAGTAATCCGAACGAGCAGCCAAATTATTCTCGTATAAGTGACCTATCATTCTAAATCATTAAATATATAGTGAAACAGAATTTAAATTATCGATCGTTTTTAGTTTTAAAAAATCTTATAGTATATTCGCTGTCATATTTATAATATTTTAACTGAAAAGTTTTGTTCAAAATTGTTGTTTTGCACTATAAAATATTTGTAAAAGATATACGTAGATAGCATTATTTTTGGTCGATTTAACTGTCAGATCGAACAGATGCAGTCGGAAAACAGCAGACTGCTATTTATTTTCTAGTAAATTGTTTCTTTTTCAAACATAGAACATGAGAAAAGAGAAATATTAGTAATAAAATTTGGTATTCATGTTACTTGGAATTTATTGCTTTAATCTACTGTTCTTGCGTATTATAGTATCTGTTTAGTCAGTTTGGTTGTTGGTTTGTATGATGATGATGTCATTCTTAACTGGAATGTTTGGGGATGCATTATATATATATATGCACAAAAAATAATACACACACATTGAATTAAAGCATAAGAAATATCGAAATACATAAGCTATATTGCATGCGTATATGTACGTGTATCTTAATTTATTAATAGAATTTTATTTTATCTATTTCCATAATAAATCTAATATTTCAAGAAAAAAAGCAATCAATAATTTATAATAAATAAAGTTGATTTTGGAAGTTTTCAATATACGTTATGAATGTCATAATTTTTTGATTTATTGCATAGATTCTGTTATATTGTAAGGTTGAATGTCATCAGTTTGCTGTGTAGCAGATAATTCCTACCGCTAGTTTTCATAATCTGAAGATAAAACAGTGATCTAGAGTAGCGGTCTCCAAAGGTGTGGTACGCGTACCCCAGGGGGTACGCGAGACGATACCTGGGGGTACAGTGAAAACATTGTGGAAACCGCGCCTTACTTTGGCATCAACAGTAAAAATTTTCTCATCAGAAAAAAATCTGATACGTCCTGCAATCATAAGTTTTATCAGCTATTTGTTTCGGATATTTCAATCATCTACAAACTCGCTAGTTTGTCAGAAAACTATCTCATCCTCATCTCTCATCCGTGCTATTCCATAGTTTTGCCTCTTGGTTATGTAGTATACCGTTTTTTAGACTCGCATTCGAGCAGATGGTGAAGAGTTCATTCCAAATGATGTCGCAATGCTTCACTTGATCATAAACCATCCAAGAGAAAGTGTACTTTATCCGCATCTTTACATGACAGGATGCTCTATTTATATCGTTGTTCGAGAGTTACAACATTCGCAGAAAACTATTTTTTCTTTTACTTTTCAGATCGTATAATTGAATTTTAAGCAATTTATTTAAATATATTTCATTTATTATTATTATTTTTTCAAAAAAGCAAGTAGAGAATTAAATAAATAAAAAGTGTTCTCTTAGACGAGAATTCTATTAAAATTTATTTAAAACGGAAGCAGAGAAAGAAATAATTAAATAAATTCGTATTTGCGACAATTCGGATCGATGCAAATAATACTGATTAGTTTAAATGTAAAAAAGGAAAAAAAAAACTCTTTTATAAATAATCTCTTTTCGGAATTTTTGCTACCTGGAGCGTGTATTAAAATTAAATTTCTGAATATGAAATTATATATATATATATATATGTATGTATGTTTATAAAAAAAGAAAGAAAATAAAATGTAGATAATGAGTAGGAAACTCTGCAAAGGTAAGGTAATCATCAGTAATGTAGCGTAATGCGGAAGCATCTTGTAGTAGAGCACAATGCATTTTCGTAATAAAACACGTCTTTAATAATTACACGCGGCATTTCTTTCGTGCGGTTAACAAATAGCCCGTCTGAAACACCTGCGAAATTTTCTACAATTTGTTGTTGTGCTAACCTGTTAAATTTCTCTTGGGCTTACACAAACTTTTAATTGTTCTTCCACAACGTGTTAGGAACAAACCGGAGAGATGGATTTTAATTAAATTTCTAAAGATCAATTCGCTAACTTGTTTATTAGAGCGAGAAAAATTCCTTTCTGTAATATGCCAAAAAATCTTTGTCATATTATTATCATCGTCATCAACAAAAAAGGAAAAAAGGTGACAGGTCAAAAATAAAAATAATGCACGTAAAAACGAGTACACGTAAAAGTTAAAAGTTTTCTCCAAAATGGTTACTCGCTCGGGACATAATCTGTCTTCTATTTTTTTTTAGATTGTTGTTGTAGTTGTTGTTGTTATTGTTATTACTGTTGTTACTATAGTAGCATATTTATCATTTAAGGCATCATTGGGATGGAAAATTTTTCCGAATGAGAACGTTCTTTGTTCTCGTCCATTTTTCTAAGCAGACAAATCAATTTAATGGTGTGGCTCATTTAAGTGACAAAAGACGTAATTTGGACATTGATGTACAACCCCGAATATCGATTTTGTGCAGATTAAGTACAGATGTTGTGATCAAAGAACATAAGTCTGAATGTATCGCTTTTTTTCCTTCCAAAAGTCTATTTTGTTTTATTCTGATGATGGTGATGTGGATTTTAGCTTATTAAAATATGGGTACGTTATAATAATAATAATAATAATAATGTTATCGGTATTCCCAAACACACAAACACGCTGGCGAACAATATTATTAATTATTGGGATGGGTTTACACGGTTAAACGATCACCAAACCTCCATTAAGTTTTCGTAATTATTAATTTGTATGGTCAACAATGACGAATGGACGTTTGCGGATTGTTTAAAATCGATGAAGATAAATAGTTTCGCATTGAAAAATATGTTAAAGATCAATTTGTTTAAATAAGAAAAAAAAGAAGAGGAGAATAAAAGAATAATAATATAAAAAAAAAGAAAACACAGTCTTTTGGTAGAATTTTCTTCCAACATCATTACCATTACATAATGGTCTTCGGTCTGTAGCCTTGCTTTAGGAAAGAAGATTAATAGCACATTTTGTATAGGAAGTACATCAATAAAGGTTCCTCTCTTTTTTTTTTTTTTTTTTTGGTATTTTTCAATTGGTTGTTTATTGCAGAATTACTTAGCTTTTACTCTTTTTTTTTTTTTTTTTTGGTATTTTTCAATTGGTTGTTTATTGCAGAATTACTTAGCTTTTCCTCTTTTGCACATTAATTACTCGGAAGGAAAAGATCAATCAAACAAAAGTTGATAACAATAGAAACGATCTTTGAATGGAAATTCCGTCTTTGTGGAATTTCCATGTCATTTATCTTTAAATTGGATATAACTAAACAACTTTTAAAATCTTTTATCCATTAAAACGTCGATTATTTTAAACGTTCCATTAATAAAAATCGCTTTACGGTTTGCGCTTATTGCCTTTTTTTTCTTTGTTTACCACATTTTTAACCAGGCATAGACGTGCAAATTGCCGAAAATGTCAATCAGAGTAAGCATTTCTGTCTGTCTAAGTGTCAATCTAATTTTGTTTGATCGACAGGAAATTGGCTTGATTCCTATTCAACCGTATGCCTGTCAACCGGATGATAAATTTTCTAGAACTGCTATATATATTTACTGGTAACAAGTCTATTTTATCCGTTAAAAAACCCATTAACGTTATTAAAAATATGGTATAAATTCACGAGGATCACGGTAACAGAGTCTCTAAGGTGAGAGGATTAAGAGTGGTGCATAAAAATAAAACTGACTCAAGTTTTATTACGAAACACACACCGACGATTTTGTTTCGAGAAGTCGTAATAAAATAGGGTGTGATTAAATACCATGAATAAACGACTGCCTGGTGCTACCATAAAATTACATATTGAAGTGCAAAGCACCCCTTTTATCGTACCTTATCTGCGTTTATAACTCTGCAGGATTAATGCCCAGAAATGTTTAAAAGTTCCAAGTTTAGAAAGACCCGTTAAAAATTCCTAAGATTTAATCACGGTAATTGATAAAATACTCGTGCATTATAAATACCGAACGTTTTCAATTGATATCTATAATTAAATCTTTCGTGAAATTGTTGTAAAGTTGGAGAAAATTGAGAAGATTTTCAGCGGCAGCGAGTTCAATGTCCCAATACAATTAATGGAATCGGTCAAAGACGGAAAACGGGACTTGAAGAAAAACTAGAAGGTTATACATCAAGTCTGTTGTGTTACATCCAACCCCCATTACCACATGAGTAATGACTTTGACGTTTGACGTGATATTAATGGAACAAGAAGCTGCAGCGAGTTTTGTTTAACTCTGAAAGGAAATGAATTTCTTCGTTGCTTCTTGCCAATCACTTCCTTCTGCCGTTAATCAAACTTACTTATGACTATATTGTTAGCTTAATAGTAAAAACCATTTACTAACTTTACTCCACGCAATATATATATTTATACACAACAAGCTAGCAGAATTTTTATTATTCACTCGCCATTTTTTCTCTCTCTCTCTCTTTTTTCTTTGTATAAATAATGCATTTATTTCAATAAAATCTTTAAATATTTTTACGTTCTGCGTAATATATGATCTCGAAATATTTAAACTCTTTTTTTTAAAATATCTATTATATCTTCAATAATAGATAACCTAGAGTGAAGTCAAACAATTTAAAGTTATCAATCATTTAAAATTATGTATAAGTATTCAATGCTTAAAGTATTCTTTGAATAATGGAAAGAAAAACTGTCTTCAAGAGAAACATGGCTACAAAATATGATTTATAAGGCATTTGGCCTTATTTTATGTGGATAAAAACCTTATAGATCTACTTTTTTCGCTCGGTTATAACGTCATCATTCAGTGACTTCTTTAATATTTTTAATTTTTATTTTTTTAACGCCAGTTTTCATTATTGTAAAAAAAAATTATTTTCGTGGCTAAATACACGCAATTAAAATTAATTTTATGCCAGCTTTAGAGCTGATCAAATATTGATGCTAATTAAATTATGGCACACGATATATAATTATGATTATTTATGTATTTGTGCACTATTGACGTGCCCATGTAAACGCACTCAGAGCTCCATAGTCAATGGCAGACTGGCTAAGATGTCAACTTGCCCGATGGAAAATGGGCCCTGTGGGATCTCTGATGAAGCGAACACCGTTAAAAATTCTCATAAAAATTAAATGATAGCCTTATACTTGTGGATGAGCCTCTTTTATCTCCCGGCAACCAATATTTTTAGACTCACTAACCACAGTTCCTAAAAATAATTGTGGATTTTTGTTAATATTCTTATTTTAATAATGTTAGAAACTGTATAGAAAATTTTAACGTTTTTGTACATGCAGTAAAATCTTGTTGTTATTCGAATATTTTTAGCATTTTATTAATAACTGTGCTATGTGACTACAGGAATGATTAATGTACTTCGTTTCTCTGGCTGCTGAATTTATTATTTAGAATGACAAATAGATTTTACTAACTGATATACATGACTATTTTCTCTCATTATTCTTCTATTCATTCCATTAGGGATTCAATTTGTATAATTGATCATTTCCCTTGCAGTAAAAAAGAAAAAAATATATATATATTCTTGTTTTGTTTAAACTTATAACGAAAAAATATATATAAAATTCCTCGTTTTTTACTTCAGAAAAAACGTAGAAAAAATGATCATGTTTACAGCAAACAACTTCAGATTGATTTCCGTGCAAAATTCTATCCATTTGGCAAAAATCATTATAAACTGAAAGGTTATCATTTTGTTGACGTAATTTATGCTAGTAAATAATTATCATGATATATATATATAATTACGAAAATACACGATATTTATGTGTATATTTCTTACTTTATTTTTTATTTTTAATGAAGAGAGAAGAGGAGAAACGTTATAGATAGCACGTCAAGTGGTAGTATAAAAGAAAACCAAAATGGCGTAGATGTGATCGCACTGTTGCCATTTAATCTCGAGAAGAGGATACTTGTATTGTCAATTTTATTTATAATTCAATAGAAGTTGACTAGATTCCGCTTGACCAAAGGAAAAATAGGAAAAAAAAGAGGAAAAAAAAAACTATTTTTATATCCTTAAATCATCAAGTTCTTAATTTCATTAGGTCAACCAACAAAGGTATTAAATTTTTTAAAAAGGGTCTCTCTCTCTCTCTCTCTCTCTCTATTAAATAAATATGTTGAGCCAAATTGAAAATAATTTTACTAATTACATTAAAACTCGCTTCTTTTAATTGAATTTCTGTTGAAAATTATTTTTACTTTTTCGACATTTTTGCTATGTTTAGATAAAATTATATTAATTAATAATAAGACGATCTTTTGTGATTAGAAACACAACGTTAAGTTTTTTTTTTTTAATATTATTATAAATTCTGAAGAATGCCAAAATTTTGTTCGGAAATGTTTATGCAGATGTGGATTTCCGTTAGAGACAAAGATAAAAAAAATTGTATTTATTAAAATATATAAAATTCTGTTAAAGGATGTTTAAGTATGTTAAAATTTACTATTTAAAATAAATCGTAGATGCGGGAAGAAAATTTTTTAAAAATGGTCGACTTGAAGATTATGGTTCGTTTAATTGTATGAAATGATGTGAAGTATATAAACGCAACTTGAACTGCAACAACAAAATACTTGAAAAGTTATTCTGAAGACAAATAACAAAATAGTAAAGAAAATTTTGTAACGCTTCGAAGAGCGGGTAACAAAGAATAATATAAAATTTTTAAGAATTGTAGAGTTTGAATGAGTTTAAATGGGTACCATTGGTAAAAATTAAAAAATGAGATGATTATTATAGCAAATAAATTCATAAATTTCCATTATATACTTGGAAACGTTCTAAATTTCGAATTTTTCATTCATTGCAAAGAAAATTTGTGAAAATTTGGATTATTTATGAGTGGATGAATATCTTCTTTTCTATTTAAAGAAGAGCATAAAAGTTTTAAGAATTATAGAGTTTGAGTAGTTTAAACGGTCATTATTGGTAAAAGTTAAACATCAAAATGAACATTATTGCAAATAAATTCCGAAATTTCTATTATATACTTAAAAACGATCGAAATTTCGAATTTTTCATTCATTGCAAGAGAATTCTTGAAATTTTTAATATTTGTGAATGGTTGAATATATTTTCTATTTACTCTAAAAGAAAATACAGTGATACCTCGGATCACGAACGTCTCGGTTCACGAACAAATCGGTCTATAAACAACAATTTCCGTGAACAAATTTTGCTTCGCTTTACGAACGATGCTTCGGTTCACGAACAAAACAAATTTTGCTTCCCTTTACGAACGATGCTTCGGTTCACGAACATGCTTTACGAACGATGCTTTGGTTCACGAACACACACGCACTTTTGCTTCGCTTCCAAATCAGTCTACGAACACCATTTGCAAACAAATTTTGCTTCGCTTTACGAACGATGATTCACGAACACATACGCACACAGTGCATGAAGCACATGTGACTCGCTTTGACGAACACACGCACGAGCGCATGGAGCGTACAAAACCCTGCGCACAGCCTCGTCCCCAGCAACAATCCTGTTCGTCCAGTTCACATGGGTACAGTAAAGTTCCAACAAGTGTTGAATTTTAGTTTTTTTCTTTATTTAATTAAATTTATCCCTTATTATGGCTCCCAAAAAAGTTAAAAGTGTCAGTGAAGGTGGTGTTAAACATACTTTCTTCTAATATTACTGTTATATTTATTTCTTTTCTGTATTATTTCTACACAAAGCCATAACATGTTAAAATTTTTTACTAGGACAAAAAACGTATTATTTGGATTTACATTAATTGCAATGGGAAAAATTGATTCGGATTACGAACTTTTCGGATCACGAACAGGGTCAAGGAACGGATTGTGTTCGTGAACCGAGGTATCACTGTATAAGATTTGTTTATGTTTACTTATATAAATGTTTAAATGAGTTAAAACAGTGTAACAATTACGTAAAAAATATGAAGAACATGCAGAACAAGATATTTTATGCAGATGTCTATAGATAATCTTCATCTTTAGTCGAGTTAAAAAAATTATCATAAATTACGACGATGCTAATCTTCCTTAACCGTATTTTTATTACTTTCTGATAAGATAGAAAGACGAAAATAAAAGTTGGATTTTTGTGGGGAAAAAAAAAGAATCGATCCCACAGAGAAGCTGATTTTCTTTCTAATCCCTTCTAAACCATAATCACTTCTTCTTCAATAATTCTCTGTTCGGAATTGAGTTTCCATAATTCTTCTGTTCGTCAGAATCGTGTAAAGTGATATTAGGAATTGGAGCGATATAAAAATTGTATGGACTAATCCCCAGAATGAAATCTTTATCGAAAACAAAATTTCTAAGTTAACACGTCAGTTTATTACGACATAGCTTTTTATTGATACAAGCGAAAACTTAATTTTTTATCGTAGCTTCGGAAAATTTCCCAAGTGAAGAAAAGATGGAATAACTTATAACTCTCTTTCATCCCCGAGAAGCTTTCCATCAGGTTAAAATTTTATTTATTAAAGTTAACAAAGAAAATTGCAGAAAGGAAGGATAGGAAAGATTACTTTTCTTCTCGTTATAAATTGACTTGCAACTTGTTTATCTTTGTGTTGCATCCAACTAAAGCCGATTACTGCGTTAAATGCAATTTTAATCATTGCCAATTAACAAATTACTTTTAAATTAAATAAGCAATTACCAGAAGTAGAAGAATAATATATATCAATAGCAAGAGTACGTTTCCTTTGCGGAAAACAAGGTAAAAGTCTTTCAGATCTTGGAGATGCAAAAGGAGTATAAAAATGGAAAAAATTGAAGATTAGATAAAATAAAAAAAAAATAAATGGTTACATAACCGAATCAGATATTTTTTTTAAACTTTAACTGTTTATCGATAGGGCATAAAATATATATAAGACCTGGGGTAAGAGAGAGGGAGGAAAACATGTTTCCGTTACCATGACGACCATTTTATGTCGCCCCTTGTCCCCCGGGGATGAGACTTTGTCCATCTGTTCTTTACCGAGATCCATTTATGGAGCAGAGTGGGCCTCTGATCGGAATAGCCACCGGCAATCCTCAGCATCTTAGTTCAGCTTAGGGGGTTTAAGTTTAAGGAAACAAACTTTATATTGGCCAATATCGACAATGAAGGAAAACTCCTCCCAGATAATATTATCCAAGATAACTTTTTTTTCCAAACTACGGCTTTCTTTAATGCTGCGTAACGTGTTTTCTTATCCTTTCTATTTTTATATGAGAAACGTTCATAATCCTCCATTAGGAAAAAAAATCTAATAAAAGAAGTGATAAATCTTTATATACCTTTTTATTAATAACGAATAAGAAATTGTTTTCTAAGATACCGAACGAGCAGACACGAAGGAAAAAAATTTCCTATCGTTCATCAGAACTGATAGTTTTTTTTCTTTCCAACAGTTGATGCAATTTTCCCTTTTTCGCGTTTTTTTTTCGGTAATACATCAAATGAGGAAAAAAAAATTTTTCCCCGATAATTAGCAAACTAATATCAAATTTTTATATATCAGAAGTACAGAAGTACAATTAATCATGTCTTACTTCTATCGACTAATGTTTTTCTTACGTTTGCTTTGTTTTGTTTATTTTGCACTAAACACGATAGAAATGTCGTTACCGTTAAATTAATATCTGATGCAGTTAGAAAATAAATTCTAGTTACGTTTTTAATTCGATTGAATTCTAGTAATTTATATATAAAAAATAAAAATTCTCAAAGTATCGAATGTCTTCGAATCCATCAATCACTTCAACATCTTCGATTCCCAGAGTGAAACTTTCCCTTTCTCCATCCCTAGTTTTCCTCCTCCCCCGTGATGCTGTCACCGATCCATGTCTTTCTTTCCTGCTCCAGTTGCAAGAATGGCAAAGTGAAAGCAAGGTAAGATATTTGTTTCCTTTCTCGTTTTCGAATGGAGCCGCAGACATGCATACTGATTTCTCTACAGACCGACGTTGTTCGTGTTTCCTCTTGTGAACCTTCCAAGCCACCAATCTGTACATAATTAAGTAGGAAATCAATTTTTAACGATATCGTGCTCTAGTAGGAGATAAGTAGAAGTGATAATATCCTTTTAAAATCGTCAGTGATGAGAAATTGAGTCTGAAAGGCAAGAAACTCTTCTTATATTCCATAAACAGAGTGTCACCAGAGGAACCTGTCACAGTCAAGATGGATGGAGTTCTAGTTCCGGTGGCTGAATGGACACTGAGTGGATTATGATGACTAGGATAGTACTCCATCATTCCTCTCATCCAACCTCCTAGGGAATAATGTGCATTCACGTGATCGTGTCCGAATATATTAGTTGGAATGCATCACTTCCTTTCAGATTAATCTCATTGTCGGCAATCTTCCTAATCTGAACACGTAAAAGGAACCACCAGTTAGACTTAATACTTCTTTCGCTAGACAACCAAATAGATTATAGATTTATAGACGTCGACATTCTGATATTAAACGTGTTTAGAAGTCAAGAATGGTTCCGGAAATTTACCGAATATGTAAAAAAGAAAAATTATCTTAAATATTTAAACCCATTTTTGACGAAGAATAGTTCTCCAGGCACAAAAGTCTGGTTTTAAATTATCCATATGTCGACAACTTTCCTCTCTCGGCGACTATATTGTGACCCAGGGGACTCATTTATGCCTTTATGGGGGCATTTTACTTAAATAATGTGTTTGATATCTGACTTGGCATCGTTAAGATAAGGCTGTTTAGTGAATCGGATGAAGAATATTGAGCTGTTTAGAAACTTAGCAGGAAGATTTGCTCTTTTATTTGCTATAAAGATTTATTTTTAATTAAATTATCGAAATTTTTAAATATTTATCACATATATGCAAGTTTGCGAATTAAATTGATAATTATATACACGTAAAAAAACATCTACAGAGAAAAATTAGCAAAAGGCAAATTTCTTTAAAGCAAAAGAGGATGGAGAGTGATCCTATTTCAATGTTAATCGCTTCTTAGCAGGAAGAAAGAAGAAGAAAAAATGTTTTTCGAGCATGAATCTCTAGAAAACATCGTTAATTACTTTTCAATGGAATTTCAATCTCTTATTTTGTCTTTTCTCATTTATTCTCTGCACCTTTCTTTAGAAAACTTTGTTCAGAATGCTTTTTAATTACGACTCTTTCCTTAAGAATTTTTATAATTATCTGAAAAAAAAACCGAAAAAAATTTTATTTGAAATTATTGAAAATCGCTTCTTATTTTTATTTTTTAAATCACTGATTTATTTACTTCGTTTTATCTTATTTTAATATTAATGTATTCGCATTATTTAACTGTGTAACGTATTAAATTTGATTTTAATGAATGAATTTCTGCATAATTTAATAATAATAAAAAAAAAACTTAAAAATCGAATTAAAAATTAAAACAGGTCTCAGAAAAGAACGAAAATAAAAAAATAAATAAATTAAACCTGAATTACTTTGACAAAAAATATTTATAAATCATTTAAAATTTAGTTTTGAGATTATTTTATATTCAAGTTTTATTTGTATACGAATTAATTAATTTAATATTTATTCAAACGTGGAAAATTGTTTTAATGGTTTCGTGACAATCCATGAAAAATTTATGGATGATACTTAACATAGCAGTTATGTCCTTAATGATGATACTTATTACACATGATAATGCCTTTATGGAAGATGTCTAATATGTATTAAGATACTTTTGTGGATGATATTTAACAACAATAATCTTAATGAATAACACTTAATATGAAGATGCATTTATTGAGGAAATCTGACATGCATCATGAAGTTTCTAATGATACCAACATGATGATGATGGTATCATTATAAAAACCATGATGCGTATCATTATATACTTCATATTTACTATAAGTTACTTTTAGTTACAGGCTCATCTCAGGGCACTATCATCTTAGAAGACATCTTCACTTAATTGGGAATGCTGATAATCCTAGGTGTAAAAGATGTCAAGGAAGAGATGAAACTCCTCTTCACATTTTGTGTGAATGTGTATGAATTTCTCATATTCCTGCACCAGGAAGATCTTTTTACAGTACCATCGAAGAAGTTACTGTCTTATAATGATACCAATATCATGTTAGTATCATTATATATAAGGATCCTTATGGCTATAGAGACATTCATCCATGTCATTCATAAGAGTTTTCCCAACAATACTAGGAATTATCTGTGAAGTCATCATAATACCTATTAATTATTATCATAAATATTGATTATCATCAATAAAAGATATTCTCAATAAAAATATTATTATGATATTCTTGTTGAGATATTCAACTTACTTCATGATAACTTTTATAAATATTTAATATGGATGATACTAACGTAGATTATGATATTTTATGGATGGTATTCAACATATATGATGATAACTTTATGGTGATATTTAATGTGAATTACCAATGATGATCTAAAATTCATTATGATGCCTTTTATTGATAATCTTCAACATTTATGTTGATACTTAATAAATATTATGATAACTTCACAGATAATATCTAATATTGTTGGGAGAACCCTTATGGATGACATGGATGAATATCACTATAGCCATAAGGATCCTTATAATGATACCAACATGATGACGAAACTTTCAGAGGTGATACCTAAAATACTAATGATACCTATTAACCATCAGCAAATTATAGATGAGAGAGAAGACGAATTTATTAGCATTCAGCTAAAAAGAGTTGCGAGTGACTAATTACTTTTGACTGAAAGTTGCTTTACCTGTTTTCATCGAGTCGATTTTTTTTCTCCATTTTTTTTTCTCTTCTCTCCGCTTCTAATGATCTCAGCAATTAAGGTATTTTTGAAATCGCCTCTAACGACACATTTGATACGTCATTGTAGCATCATTAGTGACCACTGCCAGTTTTATCTTTCTTCCAAAAATGCAGAATGTTACGATAATAACAAAATATAAAAAAGAAATAAAAAAATAATGTGTAACTCGCAGTCACCTTCGAGTTTTATCTGCTATGTCACATTTTACCATTTTTTTCATAACTTTGTAAAATTGATATTTATGGAATAATAATTCAAAACTTTGAGATAAAAATGAACATTTTTATAGTTAACGTTACGTACTTTAATTATCGATTAAGTTAACAACAATAATAATAATAATAATAAATAGTTTTTTTTAATTATCTTTAACTGCCTTCGATGATTTACTGAAACAACTCGTTTTATGTACTTTAATTATCGATTAAGTTAACAACAATAATAATAATAAAAAATAGTTTTTTTTAATTATCTTTAACTGCCTTCGATGATTTACTGAAACAACTCGTTTCTAGAAGGAAAAAAAATAGTTTCGTACCAAGTTTAAAGATTATCTCCCGTCTTAAATGCATTAATATTACGTTCTATAATTTATCAGAATCTCGATTAATATGTCATTAGTTGATTCTAGAGCTAATTACTACATCAGCATGTGGGCATTGTCTAAGAAGACATACCGCAACTGTTGAACTTATAGCTCTTGATATCGCATTAATCATTCGAGTTTTTTTTTCTAACTCAACCATTCTGTTTTAATCCCATATTAAAATCCACAATCTCATAATATAATTTCAATTTTCGCATAATTAATAAAGTGTATTCACGCGTGAGAAAATCGTCATTCCTAAAATGCACATTTTTACGAAGACGAATCCATGCGGCTAATAAATATTTTTAAATTGTTCTCGTTAGTTTTAACATAAAAAATAGTTTTTTAATAGTTTTATCTTGTTGAATTTAATGGAAAATTATTTTATAACAACTTTTAATGTAACTTTAGAAAATTTATTGCGTTTTGATAAAAGTCGATACCGATTTTTCGATATTTCATTAAAAATCAAGTATAAAAATAACTATAGCGTTTTCATAAATATAATTAAGTAAAACGTTGTAATAATATCAGTTCTTAATTATAATATTATTTTTATTATAATCTATTATGTATTTTTTAAGTTTTGAAGGCAAATATTAGATCAATTTTGAATATTTAATATTATGGCTTAACATCTTTTATACTTTAAAATTTAATTATTTTAAATCTATGTATATATACAGGGTCGTGCAGGTAAATCCGGACAAATTTAACGCACGAATTTCGCTACAAATTTAAAGCAAATTTTTATGTCTAGAGAGAGAGAGAGAAAAAAATTTTCTCATCCATTCCATCATCCAAATTCGTATTTTTGAGTCTCTTATGTACATAAAAATAATAATGAAAATTTAAAAGAAATATTTTTATCTTATATCTCTTAAGATCTCTAAAATATGACACGATAAAAGCATTTAATGAACGGTGTGAAAATTTTAAACATTCTCTCTCTCTCTCTATCTACTTCTTAAACAATTCTGTATGAATTTAGTAAAACTTTTTTGATCTTTCAGAAACGTCTAGGTATATTTTTCTATTGATTAAATATAAATTTAGGAGAGAAAATGCAGTTCTTGACTATATTAGAGTGAGGGGGTGAATGCCTGAAGTCTTTCTCTGAAGAGCTTCTTCGTAAACACTACGCGTCAAGCTATAAATATTCTCTTTGTAATCCGCTTGGCACTCGCCCTATTGATATTCCATGCCTGAGGTTATTTCCTCGGACCACCAATCATCTTGACTTTTATGATACAATCTACCGGGCGTCATCTTGTCACGTGATATGCTCTTGTTACTCTTCTATCCAAATGGAAGGATGTGGTAAGTCGACTTTTAAATACAACTTAGTCGAGTGGAAGAAAATGTGATTTATTTAGTCACCTTGCCACGATGAAGTTGTAACTTTGTACAGTATATTATCTGATTCGCATTCGCCGACCGACTTAGACGTTTATGTTTATCTTCTAAAAAAACTAAAGAATATATACTATAAGTTATATATATATATATATATATATATATTCAGAAATAATTATTTGGATAAATAATATATATATATATTCAGAAATTCTCTGAACTCACTTTCGAACGACTTCATAAATTTTTCAATGCAAAAACAGGCATTAAAGTTTTCGTTTAACCTATGAATTTTCTTCAAAGAGGATTTATTAAATCTGGTGTTTTTATGCGAAAATATATTCATGAAACTAGAGAAATTCATTTTAGTCGTTCAGAAGGACACATAATTTTAATATATTAATTTGTATAAAAATCATTATATTAAACGGCAAAAATTTTCTTCAATATTGCAGTTTACTTGGTTTTTCTCTCGAAAACTGTAAAAAAGAAAAAAAACTTGTTCTGAGAACATCTAAAATGCTTTTGGAGCAGTTATTTCTTCTAAAAATATGTTCTTTTTTGCAATTTTTTCTCTAAAGAGCATCACGATGCTCTTCTCGCTTAAAAATTCTCAAAATTCTTTAGAGAGAGAAATCCTTTTCAAAAAATATGCTCTTAAGAGTAAAAATTCTTAAGAACATGTCTTAAAAATGTTTACTCTTAAGAGCACTGCCTCTTAAGACATGTTCTGATATCTCTGCATGTCTTAAGACATGCGTGACATTCAACTCTTGAGAGTTAAAACTCTTAAGAGCATGTCTTTAGAGAGTTGGACTGAATTGTTTACATCAACTACGTTGCTCTCTAAAGAATAGTATAAGAACTCTAAACATTTAACAACACAGTTGATACAACAGATTTTTTTTTCTTAAAGGTTTAAACTGCAACATAGTTTTCGGTTTTAGCAGTAAAGAGGATCTAGAATGCTTTTCAGAGCGGAACCAACTAAGTTACAAAGTTTTTAATATTTTTGAAATTTAATACGATTAATTTTAATATAATAAGCACTAAATTCGATCACATGGACAACATTATTAATTATGTAAACTAACGAGAAAATGTTTGAATCTTTTAAACATATTTTATACAGAAAACGTCTATTAAATATATATGTATAAGCGATATTTATTTAATAAAGTAATATTTTTGTAACAATTCGCAACAATTCATAGGAGAAAATTATCGCATGACGTGGTAAAATAATTAGATTTTAATAATAAATCGACTAGAAACGACTTTACTAGTCAGAATTAAACTTGTCATCGTATCACACATACACGTACAGTTTCCAGATTTACTTCAACGATTTTCTCTATATTTCTATATATATATATAAATGCTATTTTATTATTTAAACTGTTTGAACTGAAACAAGTATAAACATATCAAAATAATATTAAATATTTAAAAATAAATACTTTATTTAAATTTATAAGAGTAAACAAAAATCGAATCAAAACGACTTAAAAATAAATATTTTAAGAGAAATTGCTATTATCAAGTTATATTCGATAAAGTTATCATACAAAGACATTTTAAATATTTACTCTATCTATAAATATGAATGAGTTATTAAATTTTAAAAATATACAGACAGAAGCTGCAACCAAAGAGAGAGAGAGAGAGAGAATGATTTTTTGGATACAAAGTGTGAATGAAAAATTATCATTCTTTATATTCTACCAGCTCTTTAAATTATTCAGAGAATAGGTAAAGTTTAAGGTAGAAAATTAGTGAATTATCAGTTTATCTTGGTGAAAATTTGCGAAGGAATCACTTAAATTTAACTACGTTGTGGAGTCGAGTTTTGTTCTTTTTAAGATGATGCTTTCCTATGCTGTTTCTGTGAAGCATTATATATATATATTTTTTTGCCTCCCTTCTTCTCTTTCTTGTTTTTTTTTATTCCTCTAGGGGAAGAATAGATTCCTCAATCCATTTGGCAAATTAACTAAAACGAATCATTGCCACACTACCCTATTCACACTAATGCACTTTTGTCAGGTGTCACTTTAAATTTAACCTTTACAGGAATCAGGTGTAATGGGAAATGATCTATCTCCATGTAGAAATTCCAATTATATTCGATGGCTTTTCCCCGAATTTTTCCGATTTTCTATCGGTTTAATTCGATCAAATATTTTTCCAGAGAAGGTAATTATAAAAACGGATTTTCTTTAATTAAAAATCAAAGATGTTCTCCTTTCTTATAATGGCATTTTTTCTTTTTTTAACTCTCTTTCTAGATTCTAATTTACTCCTCTGAGTGCAATGTTCTTTTTAGTTGCGAGACCGAAAAAATTAGTGCATTGTTCTCTCTCTCTTTTTTTATTGTTTTTAAGAGGGGGAGTTTAAGTTAGGTACCGAATGAGATGGAGTTTCTTAAAATTTTATTCTCTCAGGAGAAGGTGGACAAGTTATTAGAGGTTCTAAGAACAGCGTGTTCACGTCAGTTGTCGAGGGAATTGAGAACATTAACGCCTCATCAGGCTCTGTTCTTTCTTCACCTAACCTAGCCTGGATTAGGTTTAATTAGAATCTGACGCATCTTCTGTCGTCTCTCAACAAGACTTTTAATTACTCTCGACATGTTTCTTGACTATTCTAAGGGAATTGTGTAGCAGACAGGTGTCACTTGAGAACTGCCAAGTTCCCAACTTATTCCCACGATACTTATTTAAAATTCATTAAAAAAACAACTTTGATCAAGTAAAAGGTAAAAAGAAGGAAATTTCAGTATAATAAATTTTAACATTTAACGAAGGCTAATTTAGTTTAAAACGAAGCGAAGTTGTTGTCAGCATTTTGAAGTTACGAAGTATCATTAAGAAGTTTAAAGTGAATTATTCATTTTCTTCTTTTTTTTCCTCCAGAAAATTAAAATATATAAATATGAAATTGCTTATTTTCGGATGCAAAAATCGATATGATAAAGGCTGAGAAAGGAAAAAAATAATAATTCTCATGACTTCCATGGAAAAAGAGGTGGAAAAAATCTCTCGTGATTCTCATGCAAAGGAAAACAAGAATTAAACCTCATAATTCCCACGAAAGAAAGAGGGAGAAAAAAGGAAAATTCGTGATTCTGATGCAAGGTAAGAGTGATGAATAGTATAAAATCTTATGACTCTCATAGAATAAAAAGAAAAGCAAAATACCGTGACTCTTGAAAGAAAAAATCACGAAAGAAAGAATGTCGATGATTCTAAAGTAAAGACAAAACAGAAAAAATTTATGGCTCTAATGCAAAGTAAAGACAAAACAGAATAAAATTTCATGATTCTCATGCAAGACAAAGACAAAACGGAATAAATCGCATGATTATAATGCAAAACAAAGACAAAACAGGATGAAATCTCTCATGGTAATAGGGGAAAAGCTGAAATGACAAGAGCACATTGTTCTTTTTTTAGCTTCCATCTCCAGAATTATTTATAAAATAGTTTTACAGTAGAATAATATATAACATTTAGTCAAAATTAATCATAAAAATGATGTATTTCCGAATAAACTCGGATGTTTTATATAACATCTTACCATATTGATTTTAATGGAAAAATTTTTCGAAAATTTAAAAAAAAGATATTGAATTAAAATCTCTCTGGAAAATCCCCTTATAAGTACTAATATAATAAAATCTAGTGAGTTTTCTCGAACAGTTTTCGAGTTCTGACATATAAGTTTCGACAGAACGTCTCATAGATGTTTCCGCTTTGCTACTCCCAATGCTTCTTTGACACACGGGTTAGAAAATTTGATGATTTAGAAATTTATCGAAGGACCGACACAAATAAGATCCAATGATGAATAAAATAAATGCATTATCTTATTTTTTTAAAGTAAAAAACTTTCTTGACATTGTTAAAAATCAATCGATAAACACGATGCAAAAGAGCATGCTACCTTATCCATGAATTTTTCTTTGAGTGTTATAACTTCTGCTTTAGAAATCAAACTCTTAGTTTTATAATAGTGTCATCTTATAAGTAAGAAAAACTTACGTTTAGGAACATATTTTAAAGGAAATGCATAAATTTATATGAAGAAAAAAAAAATCTTTTCTTATACTGTAATATATATCAAACGGATAGATCTCAGTAAACAGCAACGATGTCATATCTTTTCCTTATTTATATTACTTTCTGGAACGAAATGTAAGAAAATATATTTGCCGTTATTTTTTTATTTTTTACATTTTTCTCCCTTCAAATATATTTTATTGCTCGATTTGCTTAATGTATAAAGAATGAAATCAGAGATCTGGGTTATATTTTATGCATGAGAATAATTGCTAAGTAAAAGTGATATTTTCGACTTAGTTATATCACTCTTATAAATATATATCTTTTTTTTTCTTCGATTTTTTCTGTGATGTTCTTCTTTTACTTTATTTCTTATTCCACTTCTATTCTTCTTACGACGATGATGGTTTTTCTTCTTCTTCTTCTTCCTCCTCCTTTTCTTTAAGAATTTCTGAAGTTTCTTTTTTAGTAAATCTTTCCTTTTTACTGATTTTATTCTCAATCTAAATAAAATATTTTTATATATATATATAGAATTCTCTGATTTACTCTTTCTGAAGGAAGCTTAAGTGAGATTTACAGAAGAGAGTTGCTTTTATCAAAATTAGAAGCCGATACCGGCAATATAGCAAACAACTTTGTCTCTCACGTAATCCCAATCTTGCTTCAGATATCTAAAAATTTTTCACTTTATTAAATTAAAAAGATTACACAGGTTTCTACGGTACATTACTCGTGCGTACCGTACATTAACCCGTTATAAATTAATGTTAAAAATGTTATAAGAATCCATTTTTCTGTAATCATTTTCAATCTGCTTCTCCGTTTTATCGAGTTATATATATAAATATGAATTTTTAATCGAATAAATTGCTGGAAAAGATGATAAATTAATCCAAAACTCTAATAAAGAATAGCATTTTTCAACTATTCTTTATAATTTAACGTATATAAAAGCTAACATCGCATCGATAAAATTACTATTTTCGCAGATGATTAATTAATGAAACCATCATCATCTTCATTCCATTTATATAGCACTTCACTAGAGATACATGAGTGTAAAAATTCTCATTTTTTTCTATTTCTATCATCATCATCAGCAAATTTCTTTCACACATTTCTAACTTTTGATTTATATATATATATATATACTTACATTAGTGCATTACAGAGAGATATGACGAAATTACTAGAAATGATGTTAAATTAATTCAAAATGATAATAATATAAACGGGAAAAATAAAAAAAATTCTTAATGGATTCTCAACATTTCTTCGGCACATTATCTTTGTATTTTTTTGCATTATTGTTTCTTAAGAGTAGTAAAATTTCCATCGTCTTTTGCTTTTTTGAATAGAAAGACAATCAATGGAGGAAGTAAAGTACATTTTCTTTCAATTCTAGAATGCTAAATGACTTTTCAACTGCATCTGGGAAACTTTGTTTCGGCAGTTTCATTATAAGGAAGAATAGCAGCAGCAGCAGAGCAGCGACGAAGTCTTTGTTTTCTTATTTTTCTTTCGAAAAAAACATTTTTTTCCTGTTTTATTTTAGAACATAGTGCTAGTAGAACTCACGAAGAACTTCCGCACAACTATAAACTTAAGTACCTGGAAGTCTTTTAATGTTCACTTTTGTAATGTCAGAATTGAAGTGTATGGGGGTATCACCACTGAAAGAGTGACCTCAGCAGGAGGCCATTTTCATCACTTCCAATCAACAGTTAGGAAGTCGTTATAGGTTCCAACAGCGATCTAAAGAGAAACGATGGGATACAGTCTGACCTCTTCATCCTAGTAAAACTGCTTTGCAGATTTTAAATTTCATTACTGCCACAGATAGCCATTTACTGTCGATTTAAGCGCGGTATAATTGATAATTCTGTTAACATTTTATAACAGACAACGACCACGTTATATTAGTCAATATAAACTTATTAAAACAGAAACTCCCGATCGTAAAGATTGAAGAGAATCGTGATAAACTTCAATGAACGTTATTAAACACAGAGAGATCATTCGAGTTATTTTAAGTATGTTCTTTAAAAAAAAGAAAAGAAAATTGCACATTTTCTCATTTATGGTTCATAACATAATTATAATCTTACTATCAAACTAACGTTTTATAGCTTTTAATTGCAATATAATTCGAAAAGAAAGATGGGTTATATGGTAAATCTCTCACTGTAAACGGTTTCAAAGAGATAAAAATTTACGAAAATTAAATTTATGTCCTTATTATAAATTAAAATAACGGCTTATTTAAATAATAATACCCTTCAGTGTAATCGTATAAAAGACGACCTACTAAAGGTTAGTTTTCTTAACTGCGTTACACTTTCATTTATTTTTGCGATACGCTGTGTGATTTTTAATTATTACAGCAATTAACTGAGTAAAACGAACGTTTAATATATATTATAAATATATAATTTGTTGTAAAAATCATTGATTACAAAGATAAGCTCCTTTAGATCCCTTAAAAATATCTTCGCGCTAAAACTGTCGTGCGGGGAAGCATCCTCTTATAGAGAGGCACAACTTTTATTATTATTATTTTTTTTTCTGATACAAAAATTACGAATTAGAAACTTAGCTGTTTTGTTTCGATAAGCTAAATTTAATTCCAGGAAAAAAAATGCTATCGATCCATAAACTTGTATTGCAGAGCGACCGAAAACCTTAGCGAATATGAGGAGGTAACAACATCCTCCTGATAAATGTGCATCCGTGGAAAAGAAATACATTTGTTATCTTTCTACGTTATCAAGTGTTCGAGATGACAATGCTAGTTTTTCACTTCCAATATCCGATCTCTCTCTGATCTATTGTCCTTTTTTAAAAATGCCATTTGGTAAAGAAGAAAAAAGTAAAAAAAAAAAGAACATACTCTGCAAAGAAAAATCAGTATTAAAAGTGGGAAGCGTGAAATACTTTAAATGAGTATTCGAAATTTTTCATAGGGATTTTATTGAAATCGGAGTTACGGATATTAAACTTTTCAATCATTTTAAAGATCTAAATTCGGATGGTGAAGGAAACAATTTTAGAATTACTCGAAATGATATTAAATTTTCTCCTCGGAGGCATTTGGGATTCCATTTACCGAGATGAAAAATAGAAGTTTGAAAATTTTTCTTTTCTATTTTTTTCCTCTCTCTTCTCTTCCTTTATATATATATATATATCTGATGAGAAGTATTATATCACTCGGACGATACTTCACAAAAATCAAATTTAGTAATGTAAAATTTAAAATTTATTAATAGTTTTTCCCTTTCTATCGATTTTTTAATGCACACCATATGTAAATTTAAGTTGTAAACATGATTTTTAATCAAGTAAAGTGTAGAATTTTTTATTTCTGAATGTTACCAGTTTAAAACGATCGCGAAATTTTATTAAATTATTACAATTATTTTTAATCGATTACGATTCAAACTTGCGCGGTGCTGGTTTATTGAACGTCCAGATTAATGGTTTCAGCCAATTTCTACTGGGATTATGTCCATTTTTATACAGAAATTATGCCAGAGACGACAGAATGAATTGATATATATTTAAATCTTTGTGTAAAGTCTCAAAACAAATATTATTTTTAATATATCATTCGCGAAAGAAAACTGAATCGATTCTCTTGAGATCGAGCGATGAATTATAAAGAGATTAAAATTAATACAATTTTAACAGAAACGTCATAAAATAAAAAAGAAATTAATTTTATAATTTTTAAGTCAGTTAAATTTGCAAATTAAATAATGACATTATTGTATTATCTAACTTGTAAATTCCGCAAAGATTACATTGAAAGTTGTCGGATAGTGACTGAGCTTAACAAATATTATGGACATGCCGCGAACAATTATATTATTACAAAAGGAAAAAAAGAGAGAAATGTAAATATATAGAAAGAGGAAATTCAATAGAACTAATAATGAAACGAATTCCATCAAATTGTATCTTAGAGAAACAACTCTGTAAACATTCCCGTTACTCTTAGTCAGCAGCAAAGATCTTCAGAGCAGTTGTTAGACGAATGAAACTCGTAATGAAAACAGCAGACGTCGTTCGTTTTCCTTCAGCAAATAATGGATCCTCATTACACAGTCCTTTGTGAACACAGAACAATAATCTGTTGAGTAGCGATAAAATGTCAACTGAACTCTACCTTAATACAATTGTATATGATGGCATCGATTGAAAAAAAAAATTAAAGAAATTGAGATACGTGCGATTTAAACGCTTGAAAACTTTATACTTAATCAAATAACACTACATTTTGATTCTTTCAAGGTTAAACACGATTATTATTCGAGCGAATCAAAAAGGAAACAGTGTTATTATCTTTATGCTCTCCCGAAAGAAATCGATTTTTCGATTCTACAACATCGCTTTAGTTTTATTGTTGCTCATTCTCGGACTCGATTGATGAAATCTTCTTTGGGTGGAGCATCGAAACATGACATAAGATTAAAGGAATATTTTTATTTTTTTATTCTTAAATTAAAGAAAAAAAAATATTCCATTAGTTCGCTGCTCGTACGCGGCGATCAAAGTGATGCACAGAACGTTTGATGTTGGCGAATGACTAATTTAATATTAAACTAAATGGGAAGTAACGCTCGAAACTAAATTAGTCGGTCTTTTTGTCATATCACAAATCTTAAATTCGAAAACCAGAGTTTTGAAACTTTGAAGAAATGCCGATTTTTACGTCTACGGACTGTCGATAGTAGAAGAAGGAGAATAAAAGAAAATAAGAAACTTTGTTGTAAAAAATGATCTTTTGAATATATGGCGTAGAATCACGAAGAGAAGTTCTTCGTGACTCTAGAGACATTAAAGAATATATATATTTTTTCATCTATAATATAAAAAAAGAACCTTTTCTTCTTCCGAGGAGAAAGAAAAATTTGACTTCAAATAAAGACGTCGTCCGCAGAAGAAAGAAAACAAAGATAGAATAGAAAAGTTTAGAAAGAACAAGAAAATAATAAAATTTTATGACTATTATATGCAATATAATCGTTTCTATGCAGAAAGTTTTGCATATCATGCGAAAAAATGATTATCATGTACGCAAAGTACTAATTCTGTCAAAGTGGAGACACTCATTCACGCACAGAATTCCATAGAGACTGTTATATTGATTTTAAAATCTGATTAATTATTAAACAACATATTCAAATATATTTTTATTAAATTCTAATTATAATTTTGTTGACTAAAATTATAATTTATCTGCCACAGTAACTAATATTTAATAACAATATATCAAGTTTACTTAGATTTAAAACAGAGAAAGCACAGTATAAATCTATGTATCATAAATATGAAATTTTTATAAATTTTTTAAACTAGAAATAACTGTAGAATATTTAATGCATAATAAATATTTGAACAAAAATGGTTTTAGGTTTCTACGTGCATATAAACAAAAATTATACATTTTTTATATCAAAATTTACCATAGTTTCTACGCCATGTTAATCGAAATTTTATATTAGTTTCTATACATTTTTCTAAATAAAAAATAACTGTAGAATTTTAAAATATGTAATAAATATTTTAAACAAAATTTATTTTTGTTTGTAAACAAAAATTACAATTGATTTTTTATTAATTTTTAAATTAAAATTTATTTAGTTTCTAGGCAGATGTTAACCACTTTTATCAGTTTCTATATATTTTTAAATCGAAAATAATTGTATAAACTAAAATATAATAATAAATATTTTAAACAGAAATTATTTTAGCTTATTTACATGCATGTCAAAAAATTACAATAGTTTCTGTACATTTTAATCTAAAATTTATTGTAGTTTCTAGGCAGATGTTAGCCAAAATTTTATGTTAGTTTCTGTATATAGTATTTTTAAATCAAAAATAATTATAAAAAACTAAAGTATATAATAAATTATTTTAGTTTTATATACATATAAACAAAAATTACAATAATTTTTATACATTTTTAAACTAAAATTTAGTGTGGTTTCTAAGTAGATGTTAACCGAAATTTTGCATTAGTTTCTAAATATTTATAATCCAAAAATTACTGATGCTTTCACGTATTTTTGGCGAAATTTTCGTATTAATTACCTACTTTGTTTTCACATGATAGCAGATTTATTACCGACTACAACGAATAGTGGTTCGTATGTACGGTATATATTATAGGTTTACGGATTAATCTGGCATTTATATAATACTATGTTATAGATAACCATTTATGTGTCATACGGCCTAAGTTATGATGCAATAGCATATCGTATAGATAGGTTATCGTTATGTAATATGGAGTCTTTTAATGTGCCTTTTCTGAGATATTTTCTGTTAATATCTTCTTTGGGAGTTATGAAGACTTCGCTTCTCCGCAATAACGCTCTTAAACCATATTTATTATTTTATCGACATCATCAACGAACCAAATCCTTAATAATTCATCACTTTTTATAGAAAAATTGGGTTTAAAAATGATTTTTTGTATTAAAATAAAAGAGAGAAAAGTGTAAAAATGCTCTTCGTTTTCCCGCACAAAAAGTGTTTCCTTTTCCCTTCAAACAGAATTAAATTGATTATTTTGACCGATTGAAGTCGCAATTCCGAATTAAATTAATTGAAAGGACTTCTAAAAAAAGGAAAAAAAAAAGGATTCGCGAGTAAAAAGAGGAAGTAATTTCTGTTTTAGAAATTAAGTAAAGTGAATTGACTGGATTAAACTGGTAAGTAAATTAAAATTTGAATCGGGGAATCGGGAAAAAAATGTATTAAAACATTAATTTGTATTTATTAAAATGTAGAGAGAAGAGTCATTAAGAAGATAGAAACCAATTAAAAAGTTTCGATGCAAAAATCCGTTGGTTTATTGCTAGAGAAAGAGTGTTTCTGTATTTATCCAATTATACGCGTTACTATCGCGACACAATTGAAGTAATGTTAAGCCATTACACCGACTATACTCGAGACCTATATCCATCAACTAAACCCATTCTTGTTATAGAAACTACTTTATACAATGCTATTAGAAGAGCCGAAGAAGAGTGAGGTAAGAAAAAAATAGATTGAAAAATATATATATATAAAGAATTTTAGCTTTAAAAACATTCCAATCAATAGAGCGATCGAAAATTTATCAAAACTAGTAGATAGAAAGTAATCATCCTTGACAAACTGCCACCTGGAGTACAGTCGCTAGTAAAGAGAGAGAGAGGATGAACAGAAAGCAAAGCACAATTGATTGATGAGTGTTGGCCGCAAAGTCGTTCAAAGGTTAAAATTGAGGCGAAAGTAACGTTCGAGTAAATATCCAGTTACAGGTAGGAGATATCAACAAAAAAGAAGTAGGATCTATTCCGTATCGGGTTTAAGTAGAGCTGTCTTCGAGTGCAGGTGTCAAAAGCATTAAGATGAGAGTTATGATACCGTTTCAGTTAAAGTCTAAGAAAGGATTCTATTCTAAAACCGCATTTATTTCTCTTTTAAATCCACTCCCGAAACCACGAAATTGCTGCATTATCGGAATTTACCACAAAAATCATTACTCGGTATTACTGGAAAAGATGGCGATAAATAATCTTTCGAAATCGATACTAAACCGAATTCGTTTTTGCGGATACGTTCTTTCACCGTTTGCTTTCCAATACAATAAATTGAATTTTCTAGTAAAATAAGAAGTAAAATAAACAGGAGGAAAAATATATGCGGCCTTAATAACCCTTCTTCTGTACGCATTATTATTCTAAAGTATTCAACTGAATGGAAATCAAAGCATCGTCAAAACTTTTCGGTCCATTGAATAGAACTAGTAATGCACTACGCGAATGTTTTCATCTTTTTCATTTTTTTTAATGAGAATACCGTAACCTGAAAAAGTATCCAAATGCATAAAAAAATTTGTTCTTATTTTATAAGATTGAAATGCGAATACTTTGATCTTTCCACATCATTACATTTTATGAAAGTTTCTTTTCGCAATATCTATAAAGTTTATACGAACAAAATGATCTATATATTTTTAAATATAATATAATTAGCTTTTTAAATGGAATTTTCATGGAAATTAGCTTTTACTAAACTTAATAATAACTTTATGCTTATTAATGTTCATGTTCTCCTTCCTTTATTTGTATATTTATTAAAGCTCGAATGTCATCATTCGACATCCTTAGCCATCCTTCGATGCAACATGGATAAAATTTAACTAACTTTCGTACAATATTAGAGAAGAGAAACATCAATTTTTGGAAAATTTTAAAATGCAAAATTTACGAATATTATAATAAATCGTAAAAGAATTAATGATGAATAATATATAAGTAGCGTTACTCTTATCGAATTTTTTTTTACTGGAAACGTTCTTGTCATGCATCTAAAACTTGGTATTTTTTTGATAGCACTGCTCTAGTAAAATATTGATGTATATTTTACTAGTATGTATAGTCTATGTATTAACCTTTCTCATATATACATAAAATATACTATAATATTGAATTTTAATAATTTAAAAAGGACATAAAATGCGTTACTCTGTTTTAATCCTAACACGTTTATTATCGGCAATAACGGATAAAATATCAACTTTCTGACTAATAAAAAATAAGATAAAATTGCTAGATGGTATATATAATCGAAGATAAAATATTAAAGGAGCAATATATATATATTATTTAAATTTCTAATGTTTTCATATCTCGATGATGCACAATAGAAGCTTGATTCAGTAGACATTCTTGCATATTTAATCTGGTTTTGGGTCCATTTGGGAAATCTCGAAATTTATTTATCTTCTCAACTTGCACCCATTACTCATGATGTAGAGTTCTCGTGGGTTCTTGGAAAAATTCGCTTTTCTACTTTATCCAGCGTATCTAAGCTCCGAGGATGCTTGTGCTGCCAAAGTAAAAATCAATCTCTATTTCTTAATGGAACGTTTCTAGTGTATCTGATATAAATTATTTCATTAGATAATCGCATACAGAATACTTACACAAACCTAAAAATATCTACAATAAATATATAACAACTAAAGAGAAATTTGAACGAATAAATGTTGATATTTTTTGGTGATTTTCTGCATTTTTACTCGTGTTCCTTACATTAAAACGGTTATAATCGTGCAGAAGAGATGTTATTAAAGGAATAATCTACTTTAAGATGATATTTCTGGCTCCTTAATCTCATTTTCCTTCAGAATTTCTATTTAAAAAAGTAATTAAAATTAATTGATGTTTATGATATCCAGTTAGAATTTATAATTGTTTCTTCGCATATTTGCATGGAAATGAATTTTTACAAAAGTTTTAAGCATGGAAAAATACAAAAGACTACCTATTATGCGAATCTTTTATACTGACCGCACACAGTATTTTAATCTGTAATCAGTCGTTGATTATTCGACTGTGACTTATCTATAGAATAGTGAAAGCCTCATCAAAAATACAAAAGAGCACGTACCATGGGAAAGCAGTTATGGTAAGAGAGGGAGGAACCGAAGACATTATCAGACAAGTGCAGCATGTACACGTAGGGATACCAATTACTTATCGTAGGGTGCAAATTGACTCGCTCTAGCTGCAAGTTAATGAATCGTCTCGGTACTTGTGCAGAAAGTATACGCCTCTGCTACAAATCATTCATGCTCTCGTGTAATTAATAGCAGCAACGCCTTACTGGAAAGGATAAGAAGAACGAACAGGGAAAAAAAAGAGCGAAGTTAGGAATTGCAACGTTTCCAGGCATCTCTATGCTTGGCTCTATTGTATCTATTGACTTTTAAAGTTATAATAGTAGTTTAACGCCAACGTTGCAATGTCGATCTATATCTTCTGGATGGTTCGGTTATCAATCATTACAGATTAGCTGTAATTTAGGCAGCGGTTAGATGCTGCAGTAATCTGTATTGCCTGCTGGGAGAAGTTCATTTGGTTGGTAGCACCAATGCAGCTTTTAATAGGCCTAGAGAAAGTCTTTGCTATTATGATGATGATGGAACCACTTGCATTAATCAAGTTGACTCGTGTTGAGTCGGGTTTGGGATTTAAGGATTACTCCAAACATCGTTTTCATGATATCTTTGTTATCAAAATAAATGAGCTTACCTCTCGGTATAAAAGTAGAATGTATCAATAGTAGATTTAATCGAAGCTTGCCATCTCGTTTTTTCCCCTCTTTACTGCTATTTTTGCAAAGGCAGCATCGAGAGATTAGTTTGCTTTGCAGAGTCTCCTATTGTTAATTGAATTTTTGTATATTTTTAATCGTACGAAAGCTTCGGCTATATACCAGAAAGATTAAAAATTACGCATTATATTGGCGTAACAGTTTAAGTTACTGATAAAATGCAATTAATATCTAGACTCTTCACATTAAGTTCATTATTATTCTGGGCTACAGACACTCAACTTAACTAGCTATTTTGTATTGGCAACAATCTATGCCAATCTCATTTACATGGAAATAGAAACAGCAGTTTTTGGCTATTTGCCTGCCTGGCAAACAAATTTACGTAAAATTATCATTAAGGAGGTAACAAATTAGATTGTGGACTAAGTCGATGTACTACAAGCATGTTTTACATATCTGATTTTCCCCAGTTTACAAAATTAAAATTTAATTGCTTCCAGTAATAAAGTCATAAAATAATGCTCCAACGAACAGATAATTTATTGCAGAATTTTTCTACTTTTTCCCTTTTTTTTTTTTTTAATAGAAAATATGGAGTACTGAATACGTAATGTCTCTTCAGTATATCTGTGATATATTGCTCTAGTTTTTAATATTTGTTTATAGTAGAATGACGTATCAAACTTTTGTTTTATTATTTTTATTCTTTTGGTAGTTGATGAAATTGTCTCGGAGTGAAATTCATTAAAAATATCGAATTAAATTTAAACAGCTAACGCGCGATGAAAAATTGGTAAAAAGGAGAAAAGGGAAGAAAAATAAATCAACAGAAATGTCTCCAGGCGAAGAGATTACAAAATATGAATTGATGTTATGCAAATTAGACAACGTAAGCCAATTTCATCAAAATATATTCACGGTGTGCTGTTATGTAAACGAATTTCTCTGCTCAAATCGAGTTGTTCTAATCCCATTTAGAAAAATCTCAACCCGACAAAAAGAATGATTTTAAATCTAAAAAAATAAAAAAAAAAACTATCTGACAAAAATTCTAATAGCATGAAAAAGTCCAGGTCTTCCCGTAAACACTTTTTAAACATTTTATTAATATATAAAAAAATTAAAATATTGGTGTATATAAAATTTAATATTTAAAAAATATTATAATAAATAATATAAAAATATATATATATATTAAACGAAAGGTCTTAACATGATAAAAGAAAACAAACTTTCAGAACTCACGTACTAAAAGAATAAAAAACAAAAGAAGCAGAAAACGTGGATTTAGAAGTTAGGAAATGAGAAACGGGATGTGCTAGCAAGCATGGCTTCGTTATCGTTGCTAGGAATTTTCTTCCATTTCCTAGCTCCCTTATGTTAGTCCTTTCAGAAAATAAAGCCGAGACTCCAGAGCACCCTTCCTGCATACAAACCACCTGCCTCATTGATTTCCATCAGGAAATGTAGGCTTAGAGAACACATTAAATTGTCATCGTTAGCGTGGTTTACGTCCAAGACAAGCATTGGCTGACTGGTGTAAATTCTCCTCTTTCACTATTTACTTCCAGTTTCTTAAACGGATTTCTACTTTTTTTTTTCTTTTCATTCCCTTTTTTCTGATAGAATATTCTTAACATACCCATACACAGAAATAATTTCGAATTTATTCAGTCTCGACAATATATTGCCGTTACGGAAAATAATGCAAATACATAAATTTTGTCTGCTTGTTTTCATTACTGATGCGTTTTTATTATTGTGTGCTTAGCTGTATATAGAACTGAGAAAGAAAGAGAAAGAAAATAAATTTATATTTTTCAACGACTTTACGTGTTTTTCGATTGTAAAATAACTTGTAAACACGAACGGAACTCGTACAATTCCAGATTATAAACATCATACTCGCACAAAAGAAATGTAAACAAACACATTTCTCACATGTCCATCTATCCCGATCATTATCATCATTTTTTTCTGATATCATGGAATAATTTTTAAACTATAATAATAATGTTTCCTTTGTGTAAATATTTTCCTTCTTTTTTTAAATTAGGATGCAAATTAAATATAAAATGATAAAAAAAAAAAAATGCAAATTTATTTTATTGTGATTTAAAGATCTTAATGCAAAATAGCTCTGTAAACATATTTAAATATATTATTTAAAACGATTAAAATTTATTTATTTTTTAATATTTAATTAAATTTTACATAAAAAATTATTTCGCAAAGATTTGAAACGTTCCATAACAATAAGTTCTGTATAAAGAACGTGTTCGCCTATTTTTCAAGCGTGTTCTCCATTTTGGAATGATTAAAAATATGTGTCCAAAATATATAAACTCAAAATTACTTTCACTGATATAAGCTCTATGCCAATTGTCACAAAAATCCATTAAACAGTTCCATAGTTATTACAGAGAAACAGAAAATTTGTCCTCCATTTTTAAATAGATATACTTTCATCTTAAATATTTAAATTACGCATTAATTATCTGATCATCCGCTGAATTTTATAAAAGCTAATCAAATATTTCGAAAGTTATTAGAGAGAAACCATTGAAATTTGAACGTCCTCCATTTTTAAATGATTACAGCTAGAGGATTAAACGGTGCGACTTCGATCTTACCTCTAATGCCAGAACATCATTATCGAATTTTTCGAAAAATCTACTAATTAGTTCAAAAGTTATTATTAGGAAAACACACAGAAAACCAGAGTAACCTTCTTATAATTCATTTTCTTTGATGAAAATAGCGTAAAAATGAGGAAAAATAGAAAGATTTGCAAAGATATACACGACCACAAATCCAGTAGCATAAAAAGCAACATATTTAATAATTAGCGAAAGATAAATGGTGTTCTTTCGTGCTTTAACAGATTGGAATCCGCTTGATCCCGAAAATAAACAAAAACCCATAATTGATATCTTTCTAAAAGAATTCTTTTACTGTTGCTTAACTCTTGTAAAACCGTGTAATAATGAACTCTTAATTGTTTTGCATATATATAATTTCAATGGCGTAAACAAAATCAATATAAATCTGCGATTGGATATTAAAAAAAAAACGCATTAAATCGCATCACCTTTAATTAATCTGTACATAATAACAACAGATGTCGCTGAATGACGCAATTTTATTGGTCGAAATCCGCGAAACAATCGGCGATCGAAAACGTAACAATTCTTTATGACGTAACAATAGTCGTCTCGTATATTTCAATTATTTCAAATAATTAAGCATTTTACTTCTTTTATGACGGCGTTATTAACAATTATGTAAATTATTGATTAGAAAATGTGCATTACATTATGTATCCTGTTCTGTTCATGTGAATTTTATTCATTATTTTATTTCTTAATTTTTAGGAGACAGGTTATAAATATTTATTATAATACAAGAGAATAAAAAAATAAATATTTCTGTCTTAATAATTGATATATATTGTAGTTACTGCAATTCATATTATATATTAAAAACAGAACATTAAAATACTGAAGATAGAAAAATCTTCAGCGCTTTAATGTTCTGTTTTTAATATAAAATGAATTTTTATTCACATACATCGTTAATAAAAAAAATCAATAAATTAAAAATAATAAACCAAGTATTCAATTACTTTTAGAAGAAGAAATAAAGACAATTTTCTTTAAAAAATGAAGACTGGTGGTAAATTTTAATTAGATAAGGTTTTTTTTTTATTGTAATATTCGATAATATAATGACATTTTGTAAGAAAAATATGAATAAAATATTTTTCGATAGTTAAAGTAAGTTTTGTAACGTTATGACTTGTTTATTTTACAAAAAAAAAAAATTTTGCGAAAAATATAGAAATTTTATTTGGTAGCCATCTTGTAACATTGCCACGTGGATAATTCAAAATTAATAGTAGTATTAAGGCCGGATATAAGAGATTAGGGCCTCACATCACAAGGGCATTACGCTTCAGTGAAAGATAATTAGAAGGATTTGAGAGGGCCTCTAAAATATTATAGCTTAGAGACTATATCACGTATAAATCCGGCCCTGAATTGTATAGATTGGATAAAATGGAACGATTACATGAAATTTGAATAATACGAATCATTTCTCATTCTTAAAATATTTTGCTAGTATCACATTGAATAGTTTAAGGTGTTTAATGTTTTGACCACCCATAATTTTAATTTTGAACAGTCGCCATCTTGTATTGACAGGTTATATTGTTTTAAACATTAACTAATTGTATTTTGGATAAAAAGAAATGATCTTAAAAATTCTTAAGATATTTTGTAAACAGGCAGACATACAACCGATAAAGTGAATACACGTAATCATTATTTTTTTAAAATAAAAAATAGCGTTAATTTACAAAGTCATTTTAATAAATTTTATACTACATAATGACTGGCTTTTTTTTTTAAATTTTTTACTTGACAAATTGTTAAAAGTATAAAATTTTTAACAACTTAAAAGTCGTTTTTCTTCTAAAAAAGGAAATTATAAATTTTTAACTTGACAAATTATTAAAAGTATAAAATTTTTAACAACTTAAAAGTCGTTTTTCTTCTAAAAAAGGAAATTATAATTACCCTATATCGCATTTGCACCTTTTTTTTCAGCTTAATTAATGACACCTTTTAAGCAAAAGTTCGCGCGTTAATTAACAAAAAAAATTTTTTTCATCATTATTTACGACCATATTTATAAATAAATTGAATTCGAGCATTCTTCTGGTTTCTCTCAAAAGAAAAAAAATAAATAAAATAGAATTAAATTTGTTAGAACCGACTCTTTGTTCCTTTGATCTAATTCGATTGGGTTAAAAATCTAACTCTTGACAACTCAATTATACAAAAGAAAAAAAGAAAAAAAAAAACATCAGTCTCCTTATTAAATTTTATAAAAATCGAATTTCTAGATTTAAAATGTGGTCGGGTAATGTATATAATTCTAAAGTCGAAATATCTTAACTCATTAAAGATACCGGTCACGTATTTTGTTTCTAACTTATTGTTTTTTTTTCTCTTCTTCTCCCTCTCGAAGAGGATCGTGTAACCGTTCAAACTTTGCTTTTAGAGATATAAAGAAGCTTTAGAATTTATATTTGTCTAACTTCTAGAGAGATTCGGGAATCCATCTTTGGTGCATTATTAACATTATTAATATTCCCGTAACAAAATCGACAGTAATTCATCAACTTGATGATGGTACAAACATATGGAGTAAGTGCTCTGTCAGATCGTGTTAGTATTAGTATTATTTAGTATTACGATTATCGTACGATGCACGACCGCACGGTGCAAGATATACAATAATTTTCAGATGTTTCGCATAATTAGTAATGTTAATAGAAGATATAAATCTGTTTATCGTATTAGCGATGATATACTACTCTTATAATGCGTTATCAACGTTAAACACGCATCATTGGAGCGATAGATCGCTGATAGGACGTATACAGTTAGTTAAGGTTAAAAATTGAAACGTTGCACATTTTGCTTTTGGCTTTTTCATTCAGAGAAAGTTGCAGATTGTCTTCATCACTGTGTAAAAGAGAAAAGTAAAATTTAAAAATTTAAACGTTGCACATTTGGCTTTTGACTTTTTCATTCAGAGAAAGTTGCAGATTGTCTTCATCACTGTGTAAAAGAGAAAAGTAAAAAGAAAAGGTTGCAAATTATACAATTTCGATTAAATTCTTTATTGTTACTGTAGTCAAACATACTACAAAGTCACAGGCAATCCATCGTAAACTCTCATAAAATTTATGATGCCTGTTATCTCAGAGTTTTTATCTTTAAAGTTCGGACGATAAATGCTGCTGTTTGATTCTTTTCCAAATTCTTTCACTGTATATACAGATATTACTTTGAGAAAGTTGCATCTGTAGTCACAGGTGCAACGTATTTTATTATTAAAATCTACGTAATCAGAATAATTAATCGTTACGAATTTTACTTTTATTTACCATCAATTAATAAAATTTAATGATATATATATTTTTGTTTTGTTTCCGTTTTCGAGACTTTTTTAAAACTTTTATAAACAATTTCATAAAATGTTATTCTGCACGAAAGGATGTTTACGTTCGTCTGGAAGTGATGTTTCACTTAGTTTGGATTGATGTTTGAAAACTGGAAAGTTTTCAAGATAAATATACTGGGAAACAAATTCATCAGCAAGACGAAATTAATTTGTTCCTTGTTTGCTTAATAAATATAATAATTTATACGAAAATATTAAAAATCGTACCAAACACGATATTTTTGTTTGAATATAATACGTTTAAGAATATTTTGTTTTGCTCTTGAATTTATTTTTTTTTCTTTTGTAAAGACATTTTTAAAATGTATATCAACTCTGTTTCTTAATTAAAAAGTTGCAAAGATGATAAAAATATTTTTCTTGCATTGTTTATTCACATATTTTTTATTTTTTTTTATTTTTTGCTACTTCAAACAAACATAAAGAACGAGTTTAGTTCGGCAGGAACTTAATTTTATGAAAGAGCGAAAAATATTTTAATTAAATTTTCTTTTGTATAATTCTTTTTATATTTTATTCATTTTAGTTATTATTAATTTTTTTTGCATAAAATTTCGCTGAGCATCTTTTAATGATGTAATGTAAATTAAAATTTATTATTATTATTTTTCTGCTTTCTTTTGGTTTATTAATATATGAAGTTACTCCGAAAGTACATTAAAAATATTTTCGAGACGTAGTTAATAGCATAAATTAGTTGTAGAGGAAGCAAAAAAAAAAAAAAAAAAAAAAAAAAAAAAAAAAAAAAAAAAAAAAAAAAAAAAAAAAAAATCAAAACTTTTATTTTTATTCCTGATTTCCAATTTATTAAATTCAGAAAATAAAATATGATCTTAATATAATTAGTTGAAAAATTTGTTGCTATTTTTTCTAAAGTTTTACTAACAAAGTAATACAGTCGAAGAAATTTTCGATTGATGTTAATGTAGAGCATGTTGCAACAACATCTATGTGGTGTTTGGATTATCAGATTTTTTTTCATTTTTATTTTTAATCAAAGATTGCAACATACCAGAGAATAAAGCGCTTTATGTTGTAAAAGTTACGAAGAAACAAGAAATCACGCACACGTTTGTAGTTTTATTTAAATTGCATTCAAAACTATAAATAATTATTTAAATAAGCGATTTTGACATTTTTCTAATAATAAAAATGAAGAAGATTCTCGTTATGTGGAGAATTCTCAGCAGTTAGTTGGATAAATAACGAGATATCTCTCCTTGGTAAGTGATAAATGAATGATATTAGATCCAAAAGGTGCACTGTGTAGCATCTTTCGAGTGTTCCTCTTGTAATCCACCAAATTAACGTTTCTATCAGTAATGGGCCCAAAGAGTCTTTCTTATTTTTTTATTACCTATTGATAAAGCGACCGGCATATAACTTATTTCTGTATTAAATATTACTGCTTACTTTTCTCTTGAGATGCGATAAAAGATATATAAAGCAAATATCGAAATGCTTCTTTTACAACTGGCAAATTCCGGATTTATTTAATTTACCGATGGTAGGAATTTTATGAAATTTTCATTATTAATTGAACACGCAAGGAGGATCATTTTAATTCCGTAATCTTGACGAATAAGACGATGATTATGCACCATTTTATACAGTTTATTCTTCATTAAAATATTAAAATATTTCGAGTTTTGAAACTCAATTCGAATGAATTGATGGAATCGTTAAATATTTTTAAAGATTATCATGGAAGATTTAGATTATTTAAGATCATAAATCTTACCATGGAAGAATTAGAATCTTAAATACCTTGGTAAGATTTAGAAAATGTAAGATCTTTTTAGGATACTTAAGGTCCTAATTGTCAGATTTAGAATATTTAAGGTCTTAAATCTTGCAATGGAAGATTTAGGATCTCAAATATCATGATAAGATTTAGGATATTTAAGATCCTACTAGTCAGATTTATGTTATTTAAGGTTCTAAATTTTACAATGGAATATTTATGTTCTTAAATACCATGGTAAGATTTAGAATATTTCTTTCATGATAGGATTTAGAATGTTTAAGATCCTAAATCTTACTATGAGAGATTTAGGTTAATTAAGGTATTTTTAGGATACTTAAGGTTCTAATTGTCAGATTTAAAATATTTAAGGTCCTAAATTTTACAATGGAATATTTAGGATCTTAAATACCATGGTAAGATTTAGAATATTTCTTCCATGGTAATTTTATATTCTTAAATATCTTAAATCTTACCATGAAAAATTTAGAATATTTAAGATAGACTAACTTTTTCAAAGTTAATCCATCTTAAATATCCTAAATTCTATAAAATTTTAAGCAGATTTTTTCTTCCTCTTATTTATTATTTACAGCAGATTCGATTGGGAAAGTTACTAGAAACTTTATAAGAACGTAATTGATAAAGTGGAAAAATCGAATTTCAATAATTCATCCCATCTAAACCGATAATTAAATTTGATTTCGGACTTTATCAAATAGAGCATTGCTTAGTACTTTATACCAACAAAGTCAGTTGTAAAGTTGTTTTAATGCGAGAGTTATCTAGATCGAAACATAATCTCTCTTTGAAACCCGGTCATCTTCAACAAAGTATTGAAAATCCCGAGGCATTATTACTTCACTTCAAAAGGATTAAAGAACAGAAACCGAAGTTTGGTCTTTGTTAGCAGACTTACAATCTCATCATCTATGTATATTTTAATGATCGATCAATGATACTACTAATTGAGAGCATAAATTTGCAGACCGCCGTCATTGTTCTTAATCCTTGCAAGCGTTAAAATGGTTTCGCAGTTGTACGGCCACAACATTATTGATTAAGTTATAATCTTTTATGCAAAGTCGTATTCTCCTTCTTAATCGACGTATATGTCATAATAAGTAGATAACTTTATTTCCTTTCGTGAAGAATAAAATAAATTAACCAATTCTACCATGGTTCTGCTCTTTTCTTGTTTAATCACTCTCCATCTGCCAATATTCAAAAGAAAAAATGTTATTTAGTTTTCTATCGTGTTCTTAGCACTATTGAGAGTTGAGACGAACTACATCTTTCAAAAAAAGTCCGATAACGTTACAGATTAGACGCGAAAAACGTCAAGAAAAATTGCATCGGCCATCCGAGTAGTAGTCAGACAATAACGACTCGTTAAGATGTCGAGAAACTGAAAAGTAATGACATTTGAAGAAGTAGAACAGATGAGATATAGACTTGTAGTGGTGCTTTAGAAGTCATACAGATTGCTGATAATAAATGACTGAAAAGTCCCAATGGAGTTAGCAACGACATTGACTCATTGCTCAAACCATCTGAGAATTTAGATTTTCCTCGGGGATTTCGGAAAAAAAGCGGGATAGAAGAAAAAAAGATTTTTGTTACAGTCAATCTTATCGCTTTTCTGTAATAAAATCCTCGAGTATATATATATATACAAATAACAGAAAAAAAATATTCTGTTATCTTTCAAGAAGATTTTATAAATAATTAATTATATTCTTCCCTTTTTTGTTTTTCTTTTTATAAATTATGAAAATTTACTCTTCGTGCCCATAGCTGGAAATTCACCAAAACAATATTTCGTGATACGTTTACTCACGACAGGTGACACAAAAATAATGTGATAGCGTATCGGTCACGACATGCGTGTAAGAATTCGTATTTTCTTGTCTTTTTTATATATTCTTTTCGTTTTTTTATTAATCTAGAACCGCTTTAATCAAGTTGTTTTATTCGACCGCAATTTATAATTCATGAAAATTTACATATGTAACCTGTTTAAAGAGACATTTATTTGTTTGATAGATGTTTTTTGATGTAACTTTAAAGTAAATTTCAATTATAAAACTGTTCCATGTTTATTTTATGTTAATCAAATTTGTAAAAACATTTTTTTTCTAAATACACTTCTTTGAAAATTTGTATTTTTCAGTTTGTGTTTTTTATATATATACAAACAACTGCCTGATATTTGCATACACATATTGTGTCTGTTATATACACTGTCTGTAGTTATCTTCGACAAACAATTTTATTTACAAGAAAAATTTCCATTGTTAAATATACCAGAAAGCATCGGCGTAATTGAAAAATAGATAAGTTAACACACACAAAAAAGACTTAAATAAACAACGTATTATTCTGTGACGTATTTTGAAGTCGACCTATCAGAAAGCGGCAAATAACTAACATTTATTCTGTTATAATACTGCATCATAATAGATGAATAAATTAAAAAAACTGCATAATTAATTCCGAATTAATCAATTATACAACAGAAAAAAAAATGTTAGTTTGTTGTCGTTCTCTAATTGGTCGATTTCAAAATACGTCACAAATAATATTCGCGCGATATTGATGATAAAATTAATTAACGCGATTTCTTTTTTCAATATCGCGTATTATTTGTGACGTTTTATGAAATCGACAAATCAAAGAACATTTAAAAAAATACGTTTCGCGGTGTTTCGCGAAATTATGGAATATATAAATATATGTAACATGTATTGTTAATTTTAAGACAGTAAATATATAAATTTAATTAATTTTTGATGTTCAGCTAACATTTTTCTTTTATAATTAAAACTATTCTGCTACTCTAAAAAGGTTAACACCATTGGTTTAGTGTGACAAATTTGGAATAAATAATGAGATTAATTATGCTATATTCTTTTTCAATATCGCGTATGTTGCGAATGGATTACATACGTGTTTCGATCTAATAAATATACATATAAAAAAACAGTGTTTAACCAGCTAAACACAGCGAATATTTGCAACTAAATTTCATGGTTCTGGATATACGCTCTCGGAATACATTTTCGCGCACACATCGATATTCTGAAGAGTATCAGCCACAATATCTTGACAACAGAATACCTAATCCGGCAATAATTTGTTTCAATAGGAAAAGATATTTTTCACTCTAAACTTTCCTCTTTTTGTGGATTTTTCTACCATATTTTAAACTTCGGTAGTTTTTTGCCATAGCGACATATTTAATGTATGTAAAAATGATACAAATACGCCATTTTTCGGCTAACGACGACTGCTAATTAATCCGTACAAACTGTTAGCAACTAATAGGATTTTATTAATTATTTATAAATGATAATTAACTCGTTTACGCGTTGGCAAAACTTAAAATCGGAATGCGGAGTTAATAATTCTCGAATACAAAAATGTCGAGTTTTCAGACTGCTAATGGTTTGTATGACAAACACGTTAACCTGTCTTAAGAATGGCTGAACAAACTGCAAAACTACGCCCTTTCCGTCTTCATTTATCTGGATTGTTCCAGCATTAATTAATTTTAATACCTTGTTCAAAGGAAAATGATATTTTTACATAGTAATAATAATAATAATGATGATAACAATAAAGCTCCATTGTTTGGTTATTGCTAAAATAACCTTTTGACCCGTTTCCCAGTCGAACAAATTTGTTTAATCACTCTTTATTGTTTAAAATAAAGTTTCTCCTGAATAGAAACTCTCGAACATTGATTGCAGTTCTATACATCTTAATCAAGTTGGTTGGGTGAAAAGAGAGAGAGACAAGATGCCATCTTGCAGAAGTTCTTACACTTTCTTTCTTGCAATAGCTTCTTGTCAGACAATACTTTTGGTGAGCCTTAGCTTGTACTATAGACTACATGCTACAACAATCACACACTGTAATTACGACCAAAGTAGAAAAAGTTATTTTATGTTATATTCTCCACAAACTCTTGTAAGTTCTACAAGATTTTTTTTTATACGAACTACACAAAATATTCATTTATTTACTTCTTTTTACAGTTTTCACGCAAAGGGAGGAAAATTTGTGATTTATTTCAAGATTTTGGCAAGAGTGTTAATAACATTTATTAAGTCTCCTCATAGAATCATCGAGGAAGAATTAATGTTTATTACGTTGCAACGAGATGAGTCCTTAGACAATGCATTGCAACATTTAACTAATGTTACATTACCCGTCTAACTGCACTCAAAGTTTACATTCAATCTTATATTTAGTTTAGAATATTGCGGAATTCGATCGATTCTTAAAGCAAACATACCACAACCGATACAGTTTATTCAAAATAATCGAAACGTATCTACGATACGCCATTCATAAATAATAATAAACATTTTCTGAATACAAAAGTGCATTACTCTTGCTATTTTCCTAACAAACACTTGGAGAATATTTTTTTAAAAATATTTTTCAGAATATTATTGCAAGTATCTTATTTTTCCGAAACTTCTTGTAGGTCGTAACAATTCTATTGATCTGTCGCACAGCTTTAACCTTATTAAAAAGGGCTTGTTAAAACTGAAAGCATTTATTATAATGTATACAGTATCTCAACAACAAGACCTATACCTCTTTGATTTTTTATTTTAATTTAGAATAAGTCACTTCTTCCATCGATCGAAGTCGAGTTTAAGACAGCACATCAAAAATGGTAGTTGCATGTCTATATTGATTTAAGTTTTGATACAAAGAGATATATTTTTTTAAAGATTTATATTAATTATGTGCTGCTATGTTTGGAATATCTTATTTTATTTTTTTTTCTGAGTCTAAGCAAACAGTTTGAATACAAAACACTCGCGAAGAATGCTTCCTTTGCAATAAAATCTCAGCAAATGATTTTTTAATGGTATATACAGGTCGGCAAGTTAAAAATAATTAGTTCAAAAGTATGTTGAATGCAAAAATATCCTTTCTACATTTTTTTTCTTTTTAATCTTCCTCTACATTGCTTACAAATTCTTTAGAATTAATTTTCTAGATCGATCGATCGATTAAATAAATGAAAATTAATATTTAGAATTTAAAAAGTGAAGTTTCTCGAGTTGCAAACAGCTATATCACAGTAAAAATAAAAAAAAAATGTGCAAACCATAAAATATTTGTATTCATTAAAACAGCTGCTTTTTTATCATTGCCGCATTAAATTAATATTAAGTTACATATTTTATTATCAGCCAAGTAAAATCGTAAAATATTGCATAGTAAAAATTAATCTTGCAACGCGCAATAAATTCCTTTGTTGAAAAGTTTATTAGGAATTATTGTGCTACACAGCGAAGTATTAAAATGCATCCTTAATACCAATAAAAAGTAAAGCGTGTAAACAAGAGACTTTAATATTTACGGTTGTAAATAATCTATAGTTTCAGTAACAGCACTTGCTACTAATCCATGTCTTAAATTTATGGGAATAATTTATCGTAAAAATAATTTTTCCATTGATATACACAAACACAAACACGCAAAAATGTGTTTTGCTGTAGTAAAGTTCAACAATCTTCAGAATCTACAGAATGGTTCGGTTATCTCAGTGAAGACTTCCATAAGTTGAAATCACTTGGATCAACTTAAGTAAATCCTTCTTTCTTATCTAAGTGTGTTTGATAGAAGTTCAGCAATGGAGGCATCATCTTCCACAGTCGTTCTAAATCTGTTGGGACTTCGTGTTTTTTAAAAGTAAACAGCACTTGTTGAAAATCCCCTAGAATTGTATTTTTTATTTTTTTTCTACTTTGGAAAAATCGCAATGAGTAGAATTGAAAAACTAAAGATGTCGATAATATGACGTCATTAGAAGCAACTACTTTGAGTTTATGTGCAATAAAGATGTACGTTGGCGATAATTCAGGTGAACGATACTATAAGTTAGAGATAGGATTCATGACAATGACGTATTCTCTTGTCGAAACTTTGCCAAAGTCTTTTACTTCTATTTCTCGTGGGACCATGAAACTTGTGTGATGAAGACACTATTTACGATCAAAGATTGAACGGTTAATGTTATGAGCCGAAAGAAGCTAGATTGCAGTTAAATGCCAATGCCTCTCAACAATTGGTCCAGCTAATATATTTTTGCCATCCTATTACCGCAAAGAAGTAAAGGAATATTCAAGACATAAAAATTATTTCGTGTCTTTATATCTTATATGAGAAAGTGCCCAGATAATATTTTTTTTATTTCCTTTCTAACTTAATTTAAAAATAATAATAATAATAAAAGATAAATACAATTGGTGATTTAACGAATTGATTCAGTATAAATTTGCATTAAATATTGATGAAAATAAACTTTTAGTTTTGCTTAAAATTTATCTCCAAGTTAAAAAATTATGGCGAACTTTTTTATTTTAATATTTATTGTGCATTTTTTATATAAATTATTTTTACGCTAAAAAGCCGATTTTTACGTGCGTTACTCTGTATAATGGGATAAATTTTTGAATTTGGTAACAAATGTTTTTTACCTGATGTTTTTCACCGATGGCATATATAACTTCTCCCTTTTGCCAATTTTCTGTCATAATATCGCTACTCTCCCAGATAGGTATCATGGAGCTATCTGCGTGACGATAGAGAAGAACCCTCAATTTATCCGCACTAAGACCTTCGATAGAGTAATAAAACATTAAACAAGTTCCCTGAGGATCGGTTCGCGAAACGTTCGGACTAAACAGCAAAGCGTTGTCTTCAATTTTCTTATCATCGTCGGACATATCCGCAGGATACATGGACGTCTCGTAGAGAGCATAACCACCTGAAAAATATTACAGAATTTTAAAAATGCAACGTGATATTTAAAAAAAATCATCACAGTTCGTAAGAATTTACTTACCTTCGGAATCAGAATTCGTTCGATCAAGCGTAGGACCACCCAACAGCAAAATATGTAAAAAAATCATCACAGTTCGTAACAATTTACTTACCTTCGGAATCAGAATTCGTTCGATCAAGCGTAGGACCACCCAACAGCAAGAATCGAGATCCTCGATTGACCATCCAACGAAAACGATCAGAAGCATTTTCTGGATGGGTCCAGTCACAAAATGTGAGATCAGAATTCTGTCCGAAATCGCAGGCGAGTTCGAGATCTTCTAAATTTTTCAATAAAAAATAAAAAAATATTATATTAAATACTATAAAAATCCAAAAATTTATATTCTCGCATTGTACAAATTTTGCATTACCTTCGTCCGAATCTTGACGCTTTTCTCTATGCTGAAAATATTTAATAATTAATTTATTAATTAAAAATTACCATAAATTTAATTAAGAGCGATATATTCCTACCTTAATCGAAGTGTTTAAATGAGTATTTTGCAAGAAAAACCTGTTAGATTGCAAAGGTTGGTGCAGATTTATAGCTTGGCACTCTAGGAGAAGAAACGACGACAAAAATACTATCTTCTGTATCTTCATCTACACAAAAAAAAATGTTTAAGCACCATAGTTAATTCATAAAAATTTATTAACGTGAATAACATATTCGTGAATTACCGAACAGAATAGTTGAAGACGTTTCACGTTCACGCAGTCACGCATTTTGCCTAAAAATTCGGTAGAAGTACGTATAGAAATCACTAGAAACTTAACACCGCTACTCTATACAAACTAGGAATTATTATTATTTTTAGATACTTTAAATGTGTGCCACTATGTCGGAACTCGAAATTTTAATTAATAATCTCTAAAACAAATGTATAAAATGATTTATTATTCCCGTGAATAGATCTGATATAGAAATAATAATAATAAAAAAAAAACATCTTTAACTTAATTCAGGAAGCACATTATTGATTTTTTTTTTTGTACATCGAATAGACCTTCGTATTTCCGCGAAAACTGAAACTACGTGTTAAACAGTAAGTTTTCGTGATTCGAAATTATTATTATTATATTTTTTAACGCGATATTTTAAAATGTTTTCGAGAGACAATCGTATACGAAAACGCGAATTTACCGGATACTCTACTTTCGCGGATAAGAATGGAATAAAGAAGGACATTAATTGTTTTTTTTTGGGGGGTTCCCGCGTCCCTGTCCTATTTATGGGTTTTATCCCAATACTCTAAAAAAAATAATAATAAAAATAATAATAACATATTTATTTACGTGACATTGGCGGCTTATCACGTAAAAGAAATTGCGTGACAGCATGAAACGGAACTGCGTCATCGTCCCACCAGCGATGTAGAGATAACAGTGGGTAAGTAAGTAAATAAATCGATTATTAAAAACTCGATTACGTCGCCATTTTTTAAGAAGTGTCTTCTAGTTCGTAGACTCGATACTTATTATTCCATCGGTGAAAATTAGTTTTTTTAACGGTAAAATCGGCGAAAAAAAATATAAAAACGCTTAAACTATGTCATTCCGACAAAAGGCTACGCTCTTTTTTTGATGTATTAACGGTAAAATCGGCGAAAAAATATATAAAAACGCTTAAACTATGTCATTCCGACAAAAGGCTACGCTCTTTTTTTGATGTATTAGCCCAGTTCGGGGACTTAAAAATTGGTTTTCATATGATAAACAGGCAGTAGAGAAGAATTAAACGGATGTTGTAGAACGTCAAAATGTCTCTAATTCCTCGTTTCTCTACGTTTTTCTATAGAAAAAATAAAATAGAATAAAGTAAAATTGCTACTTTACGCTCTGTTGCTGTTTTGATGGACGTTTATCCGAATAAAATTAATTTATATAAAAAAAAAATTCTCAAAAAAGATACAAACGAACTAATCGATACCAAACAAGAATTCGTTTTAACAAAATTGGTTTTCTTTTTTTTTTTTTGGAAGTTTTGATCGTAACCCTGCCATTCCAAACAGTCCAAACAATCGAAAGATATCGGAACTGTCCCGGTTTTTACGATCGAACGGATCCCCGTCATCAATAAATGTCAAACAATTCAGTGAAATGTGTCCGATAATAATTACATTCTATTAACAGACGTGAGTTGAAGCTCGATTAACTCGATACAGATTAATCACGATTTTTTTTTTTTTTAAATCGAATTTTTTCGTCGGATAATGATAAATGTCCGGCATAAATCCGCACACTCCAAAATTTATGCCGCAAACTTTTTTTTTAGCGCGAATTCAGAACTTTCTGGAGAAATAATAATCTTTTTTTTTTTTTTAATGTTTTAATTAATTATGATTAAAAAAAGTGAAAAAAAATAATCGTTAATTGTAATGAGATGATTATAATAATATTAATTTCCGTTAAAAGACAATTAAGTGTTTTATGAACGAGTAATTATCAAAATGGAGACGGCTCCGTTATTAAAATTTCATGTAAATGATAAGTAGCTTAATTAATTATAATTTACTGTTAACGCAAGATAATTACACTTTTAATAATAATTAAAAATAAATAAATGAAACAGATTTAATGATATTTATTGCCTAAATTTTATAAAATTAAATCGCACGTTACGTGTTTAAAGTTAATTTTTTTTTTTAAAATGTCGCAACAAATTTATAAAATTTTTTGTTGTAAAAATATATATATTAATTTTTTAATAATTAAAACCATTTAGTAAATAAATAAATTTAAAAAACAGAGAATTTTCTTAAAAGGTTTACCTGAGTAATGGGGAGAGAGAGAGAGAGATGATTAGCTGCACTTATCCCGTTTACTGTTAGTGGTATGAGAGAAGTATAGTTGCTATGGGTACGTCAGTTAGGTTTCTGTTTCGATGAGGAGAAAGTGAACGTCATGAACAAAAAAAAAAAAAAAAAAAAAAACTCTGGGGTATGCCTGTATACAGCACTTTAAAAAAAAAAAAAAAAAAAAAAGGAAATTTCAGAAATAGGACAGTACGAGAATATGACATATGGCATCACGAAACGGATGCTGTTTACATGCTATTATACTCTAACATAAAACTTTTATTTATTTATTATATTATTATTATTTTTTAACAGATGAGAAATTCTGCATGCTTTGTATTCATGGTTAATGGACGATATAGTTTAGAGAGGATTATTACTGCTGCAGTATATTAAATCTAGACAGTCTTATTTATCCTTAATAAAAGATGTGGGAGAAAATGAGGTCAAGTATGATAACATTTCTTATAACTTTTTCATGTTCTCCACAAACAAATCTACAGATCGTATCAGTCCATCGATTTTAATCAAATTTAGTAAATATAGTGGGTGATCGGTTAACGAACACTTTCGCGAAAGATTTTTATGTTCGGACAACGAACACTCACAGAACAAACTGTGGTTTCATATTGATGCATGATATCATGCCATATATATCCCACCAAAAACATAAATGTAAAAAAATGGGCCAAGTTCTATTCTACCAGTTTGTTTCCCTGATGAGTACGCAATCGCACTGCATAGTCAGTGTATACACTGACTATGTCACACTGCATAGTCAGTGTATTGAGCAAGTGGGGGTAACCCGTGATTGGGGCTGCCAACATTGGAGTCCGCACAACGTATTTTATTATACGCACTACTTATTTTATTATAATTTTTTTCAGCCCTCCCACAAAAATCATTCACGAGCTGCCACTGGGCACTATATTGAATTTATTTCAATATTTAAATCTCATTTTTCGACATTGTGATTGAAATGGAACTTGGCATCTATTTTAGATCTCTATTTTTTTGGTGGTCAAACAAACTGGTAGACGTCTTCAGGCTTTTATCTGGCAAGTTTTAATATCTATGATAGCTGGGTAATAACTTAATATAACTCAAAAACTTGCCAACTAAAAGCCTGAAAGTGTGACACTGCATTGAATTTATTTCAATATTTAAATCTCATTTTTCGACATTGTGATTGGAATGGAACTTGGCATCTATTTTAGATCTCTATTTTTTTGGTGGTCAAACAAATTGGTAGAATAGAATTTGGCCCATTTTTTCACATTTATGTTTTTAGTAAGATAGCATACTTTTTGTTATTATATTAAACAAACACGCTAAATAAATAATAATCTAAGATAGCTAAATAATTCTTCGCGCAACGCGTTTTTTCCTTTTAACCAATTTATGAATTATCCGTTTCGTATTAATAGTGTTTTAATACAGATAGTTAAAGTATGTCTTCGGCCGGCCGGAACCACAAGAATATTTCGTAATAACCGATATATTCATTATATTCACCAATACGCCAGTTTTTTCCTTTTAACCAATTTATGAATTATCCGTTTCGTATTAATAGTGTTTTAATACAGATAGTTAAAGTATGTCTTCGGCCGGCCGGAACCACAAGAATATTTCGTAATAACCGATATATTCATTATATTCACCAATATATTCATTAAATTATAATTAATATATTTATTAAAAAAGATTGTTATATAGGCGACAGCGCACTGTCAGATGCGATGCGACGCGACGCGCTCGATCGCTTCGGGTGAAGGACAGTAAATAATAAGTCACAAAATAATTGAAAAATTGGCATTTTCAGAATTTTTCCTTTACTTGTATCCTAAGACTTATACCTGTGCTAAATTTCAAGTCTCTACATCTATGGGAAGCACTATATAATTTTGATGAATGAGTCAGTGCCCAAATTTGCTATTTTCTGGGACTGTGCTAAATTTCAAGTCTCTACATCTATGGGAAACACTATATAATTTTGATGAGTGAGTCAGTGCCCAAATTTGCTATTTTCTGGGGCCTCTATGATGAAAACATTAATATCTGATGGTTTATTTAGTTTTTCAATGTTTTGTAGAAGCTGAGAATACCATTAGAGTTTGTATTTATAATTATTATTTCATAAAATAGATAAAATTTTATGAAATCTGTATTAGAATTTTATTTACAAAGAAATTGTGTGTTGTGTTATATACAGCTTAGATACTGCTAATTGTAAAAACTGAATTTATAATTTATTAGTATTTTCATTTGCTCTCAAAATTATAATTGTATGTCTTTCAAAGAATATCATTGTGATATCTGTATAGCTAACATTTTATAGAGAAATGGATAATAAAATTTTCTAATTTCTGGAAAAATGTTGTGTGTTAAAAAAGTCATTTAAATGAATTATCCGAAAAGTATATATGTGAATTTTAGTTTAACAAAATCAACATCAAACTATTTATCATTTATTTTCAAATCCATAGAACACTTCATGATTTTTAATACATATGCAGTATGAACTGGAATGACAATATTAAAACAAAGTTCAGTCAAGTAAGAAATGTGAAACATGTTCATAAACCACAAAAGTTATAGCAGTAGCAGGTGTCACCCGCAACAAGTTGGGAAGCAGTCCCTTATAAAAACCAACGATCCCTTCAAACCTAAACAAGGGAAATACATTTTCTTAAATATTTCTTTTCCTAGTTAATAATTATGCAATATCAAATGACTTTGCAAACATTACATAAAACAGTCTTTTGTAATTATTAAAATAAATGTGCTATCATATTTTTGTGCACAGTATAACAATTTAAAAAACTGCAGTTTGATTTAAATGTATAAATATTAGAAAAAAACTCCATCAGTAAAATTTGTGCGCATAGACATTACAAGTTTTTAAATAATTTTGACACTTGTCTATAACATTACAAATATTTTTTTACATCTATACACATTTAAGTTAATTTTTTCAAACATATATTTATACATAGGAAATAAATAAATAATTATGCAGTGCAAAAAAAGAATTGCACTTAATGGTAATGAATGCCAGAAATTAATGGTGAAAGAAAAATACAAATTCAGGTTGAAAGCAAAAAATAAACTTATACATGCTTTTTTACATTTAAATTTTTACAAAAAAGAGCAATAAAGTTACTGTATTACAAAGAAAAAATTTATGGATACATTAGTTTTTAAAGAAAATTTTAAATTAAAAAGTTATGCAAAGCAAAAGCAATAACAAAATTTCCTGTAATGTAGAAAGAACATTTACATAAATGATGTGGAATGAGAAATTTACATGAAATTTGCATAACTTATACATCTAATAAATAAAATATGGACTAAACAAAAATATAATTACATTAAAATCTATCAGCATCATTAGTTTAATATGATGCTGTATTGTGCTAGTTTTTAATAAAGACTGCCTAAGTTATGAAGTTCATTATTCTTCCTGATTGGCGAGGATAATATCTGAAGGGCGAAATTTCTCATACATTAGAAAGACGATACATATATTTGGGGTGACATGGATTAAGTATGCAGGCAGACCTTTGTAAAAACCCCTTATGCCTTCAAACCTAAGAAGGAAAACTAGCCTAGGGTAATCGTAAACTGCATTTGGCATTTAACTATAAGTTGTTAATAATAAATTTTTTATATGGTTAGTTTTCATAATTTCTCAAATTAAAGATTAGATACACATACTTCATTCAGCATTGTTTCTTACTGATGATTGTTTTTATCAGATCATATTAACTTTATTACAGAACATTATCCATAAAAATTAAAAAATCATTGAATTCAAACATTTAACAAAATTATATTGTTCTTACCTTCAAATATTTTAATTTAAAAAAATATATTACCAGTATATATAAATTTAGTTATACATAAAATTATGCTAAAAATGTTTTAAAGTAAAAATATTATAATGATAAACTAATATAGTTTTTCATTATAATATTACTTAAACTACTAGTTCAGAGTCAATACAGCACTATCAGCAAGTATTAAAGCGTTTTATTACTGCAAAACGTTTTCGGACCCGTCAATAAAACACTTTAATACTTGCTGATAGTGCTGTATTGACTCTGAACTAGTAGTTTAAGTGGTATAATATAAGCAAGTGGTTTTTTTCTTATATAAGTACATTATAATATTAATTAAAAAATGGAATGAATGAAAAAGTAATGCATACAAGATCCAAAATATTGATGAGAATCTGACATTTTCATAGAAATTAAGAGATTTATTTCTAATGTGGAGAATTTTTGCATATTTCAAATTTATAAAATTTAGATCCTGAGAACTTATCTTGTTTATACAATTCATTAAGACTATGATTAAATGAATAAGCCCTGTGATTAGCTAATACAATTCATACATATGAATTGTATCAACTAATATCATATGTATACAATATAGTCTGATATACTGGCAGTATCCATGTTGTTCAATTTTTTTTTTTTTTTAATTTGTATATGTTAAACTTAATATGATGCTGTATTGTGCTATCATGAATAGTTGTAATCAATAATCAATAAATATAAAGGTATAATTTAGTGATTTGAACCAAACCCTGTCATATTCTGAAAATTATCTATATTTTATTATACAGGGTGTAAATTATCTCCTTCAAAAAAACTACACTACAATGTAGACGAAATTCAGGTGATTAAAGTGATATAAGACACTTGGGGTCGCAAATCGCAAGCCCGGGCGGGGCAAAGGAGAAGAACTGCAATGTCATTGCAGAAAAATTGCACCGTTGACTGTTGATTAATTTAGTTTAACCAGTTCGACAAGGTACACTGTTCTTATGGATCAGTTTGACAACAACGAATTAGTGCACTGGCAGCAAGACGACTGTACCAAGAACGCTACCATCATTCGAAGCCCATGCCATTAAGCTTAGTTTGAGGTTCAATTTACGGCGTTGCTTGCGATTTGCGACCCCAGGTGTCTTATATCATTTTAATCGCCTGAATTTCGTCTACGTCGTAGTGTAGTTTTCTGAAGGAGATAATTTACACCCTATATATTGTGATTTAGCATGATATATAATAAAATATAGATATTTATTAGTACTAAAAATATTGTTACAAAAATCAGTCTCTATATGTAAATGAATTTAACAAACTGCAAATGATATGACAACAAATAATGAAAATCAAAAATAACAAAATAAGAATTATATAATTTTCACAGAAAAGGAGAAAAATGTATAAAAAATAGAATTTTAATAATAATAAATATGAATAATAGAGAGAAAAGGAAAAAAATATATATATATAAAAATTTTTATCCTTGCCATATCGTTTTCAAAAAGTTACCATAGATAAAATATTTAATAATAAAGCTAAGTATTGAGCATTGTATGACATATGTTAAAGACAGAAATTTCAAAAAGTATTGCATCACATGTCAGCTGATATAGATTGTTAAGTGATTAATAAATATTAACCACGATAAAATAAAAAAAGCAAGCAAACTAGAAAACTCGGTCAAATTAAAATCTATATAATAATTTTTTTTTTAGTAGAAATATTTTATTTTATTGAATAGAAATTTAATTTTTATTTTAATAACTGTTTAATATTTATTTAATTCTTTAATTGTTTAGATATAATACTTTTGCTTCCTCTACTGAAATTGATTTGGAAAAATATAATTCAGAATTATTCATTTCAAATAAAAATATACACAAATATAGGTAATGAAAAGCAAGACACTTAAATACAGATAGCGAGAGAACAAGACAATATGGCAGATATAGCAAATTACTATAACAGATTTCATAATCTCTAGTAACAGGATATAAATAAATCATCTTGTTAAATATTCTCTATTTTTTTCAAATAATATACAAATTATGAATCAATTAATTTGATCTTAACAAACATAATCATCATGCCAATTTTTCCCTTAATTTGATCTTAACAATACAGTATAATCCTAAGAAAAAGGAAATACAGGTATTCTTTGACTTATGCAAATAATTGGGATAAGAGTTTTTTATTTTTTTTTTTTATTAATTAACTTGTGTTTTGTGTAAGTTGGAAAAATAATCTTTTTAATAAAAATTCTAAATTAAAACTTCCAAGACTAGGTGGACTATGATTGTTGCACCAACACAACATTACAGCATTATATTTTTGTTTAACTGAGAGAAAAAGTATTATTCCTTACAGCATTGTGTGCCAGTAATATATTTAAAATCAACAAATATAAATAAATTAAAGTAATATTAACTTTTAAATGTTGTAAAGTAATACGCTTGCACTTATAAATTACAAATACAGTAGATATTTATATTGTATAACTGAAAAAGAAAAAAAATTATAGAAAATATTTTATATAAAGTTGAATTTTATAGAAGTCAAATATACTTGCATAAGCTGGAGAATTCGAAATTTTGGAATTCCTATGCATATTATCAACAAAAATCAGAGATATTCATACTGTAGAGTTCAATTAAATGAATATAATTGCAAATAGTTTATACAATTAGATATGCAAAAAGTTTAAAAAAACAACTCAATTTTCATGATGAATGCTGTATGTAAATACTTTATAAGACTTTATTATATAAGTATCTTAAAAAATCATATCTCTATAAAATTTAAAATAATCTATTTATTCAAAGGTATCAATAATAAACTATAATTATTAACATTTAATTTGTTTTGAAATATATATGTTCTACTAAAGATTAAGTAAGAAACTTTCACTGCTGAATAAAGTTGGCATTATCTTTAATTTGTGAATATCAGTAAGTTTTAGTCGAATCTTATATTTTCAATTATCTTAATTAATTTAATATTTTAAAACATTAAAAACTTAAGACTTCATTCATAAAAAGTTTAAATCAAAATATAGATAATTTATGAAGTAATAAAAAATAAACTGATACTATTACAGGATTTGAATATAGTCTAAGAAAATATTGACGAAAAATTTTTTATTCTTTGCATGAAAATCTCAACATGCTTTAATTTTGATTACAAAGGCATTAGAAATACTGAAACCATACAATATAATGTATTTTGTAATGTATTTCATAACTAGACTAATTAGAAGTTTATTTCAGAGATTTGAACAAATCATCCTGATTATAAAGCAAGGATTTTTTGATGTAAACTCTTATCTTGAAACACTGTCATATATGTTAAATAACTGTGTAGATATAATTTATATTTATTGCTAGAGTATTCTTCTATTATAGTGTTTAAAATTCTTAGTTTTTGAAAATTTTCCGAAATTTGAAAATAAAATGGCATATTTGTAAGTACAAAAGTTCATAACTATAAAATCTGTATTTGAGAAGGCTTGTACACACGCTATTGAATATATATGTATATATATATATATAAACATACAAATAATCCTTAACTTACAACAGGATTTGATTCAAACCTTGAGATCATACACTGGAAATATCTCAAATTTATAGAATGCTCACTATCAATATTTATTATTATATCCCACTTTATCATAATAAACAAACACAAAAATACAAGAACTAAACACTAAAAGGATGCTTTCCATATATCAGACTATTGCTCATGGATTTGAACTCGTGAATTACTTAACCAATCAAAGAATTTACTGATTACATCACTATTGTAAGTTAAGGACTACCTGTATATATTCAGTAGCATGAGAAAATAAGTAATACAGATTTTCAGCTATAACTATTAGATTTAAAACTTTGGCATGGCAATATCATTTAGATTATCTATAAGAAAAATTTAAAAACTCAAAAATTTTATCATCATCAAAAATTAGAAAATTAAAAATAATAATAATTTTTGTCACTAAATGACAATATTTTTAATCAGTTCTCTATCCTTTTAAAATTATATTTATTAATCAAAATAATTTCAGTGATATCTTTAAGCATTTCATTTCTATAATTAAAAATACATAAAGATGAATAAAATACCATTTAAAAGTTTAATTCCTTGATTAATCATTTTTTACAGATTATAAGGTTGAATGGCACTGGCAATCATCTTATACTAAAAGGGCTTTGAGTTTTCTATATTTTAAAATTAATTCTTAATTTTTTAAGAGTCATTTTCAGAGCTTTTATCAGTATGAAAATTATTTACTTTCAACAAAATCAGTATGAAAATTTGTTAGGAAATTTTTAACAGTCATTTTCAGAGTTTTTATCAGTATGAAAATTATTTACTTTCAACAAAATCAGTATGAAAATTTGTTAGGAATAAATATAGTAATTGCCATGAAGACACAATGAGATCACTATAACTGAGATGACAAATCTTATAAAAATTTTATTCCAATCAAATAAATATTTACATTTCAACTGTAAACCAATAACATTTATTTGATTTTGCAATATAAATTACAGTGTGAATTTAAATTGATATGATACTCTGCTATATTTTTGTTATGGTATTATTAATTTATTAGTAATACCTCTCATTAATCATTATAAAACAGTATAATTTTTTAAAATTTACTTTTATTTCAATTTTGATTTTATACTAGAGTAACGTTCAATAAATTGAATGGAAAGCACTGAATCAATCCATCAGAAAAAAAATTAATTAAAGATTTTCATTTACATTAGAGCAAGTAAGAAATTCTTAAATCAAAGCAGTTCAATTTGTATCATACCAGTATAAATTTTGGATTTTTATCTCCATCATTTTAGTTTTCATACTTTATTAAAAATGAAAATTGTGTTTATTTCAAAAAAATATTTTTTTACTTTTTTAATAATCCTGTATAGTATCAGTTTAATTAGAATTACTTGATATTAATCTAATCTGATTAATGGAAATACATCCAGATTGGATGGAAAATTAACTTTGGATAATGTTCAACGCATAAAGCAAATTCTTTTTGAACAACATGAATCAAACTTAGATTTTTACATATGGATATTATTAATTATTCAACAAATATTTAAAAAATATATTATTTTAGATTAGAATAAAGATGAATTCAAAAGTATGATCAAATTACTAAAACACATTAATTTTTCCGGCTTTTATTTTAAATATCAGAACACTGATAATATATAAATTAGAATATTTGCATCATCCTTATCAATATTCTGTAAAATGATGATTTTAATGAATTAAAATTTAGTGGAACTAATACTAATCTTCCAGTTGCCTAGAAGCATTTCCTGAGTACAAAAGTTCATCCAAATTCTTATTTACAAGGAATTTATGCTTAAATAATTTAATTGGTGGAAATTTAATTTCAAAATGGAAGAATGAATTAGAAGTCTTTAAATTTATTATACCTATTAGTATAATAGGTATAATAATCTGAAAAATTTAAATTTAAATTAAATATTCTGAAAAATTTTAATTTTTTATTTTTAATATTTCCTGTGATAGACAATAGTAAAAAATTAATTTAAAAAATGGAATAAAGTAAAATTGAAAACAGAGCAGAATCTTGCTAATCTGAATTAATATGGAAATATTCTTTGAAACATAATGTCAGTACTGATCAAATAAATTATGATAATTGCTTACAGGGTGGCAGAGTCAGGAGTTAGGTAGTCAGAGGTTTTTGAGTGGAATCAGAGTTGGAGTTAGAATTTTAAACTGCCCGGAGTTGGGAGTCGGAGTCAGATTTTTTTTAAAAGGTGGAGTTTGAGTTGGATCATTTGCCATCCAATTCTGCAATCCTGGGTTGCAGAATTGGAGGTTTTTGGGTGAAGTCAGAGTCAGATTTTTAAATTGCCCAGAGTCTGGAGTTGGACCTTACAAATTTTAGGGAGTTGGAGTCAGAGTCGGATATTTTTTTAAAGGTGGAGTTGGAGTCGGATCATTTGCCATCCGACTCTGCAACTCTGATTGCTTATATAACTTTGTTAACTTTCATTCTGATTTAGAACTAATTTTTGACTGTAAATTGCCCTTTGATATCATATAGATTTTCCTTATTAAATTATTTATAATAATACTGGGTTTCTTTGACCTGATGTAAATATCCTGAAGATCTGATTTCATGCATTATTGCCCTTTGATATCATATAAATAATTTAATAAGGAAAATCTATAATAATACTGGGTTTCTTTGACCTGATGTAAATATCCTGAAGATCTGATTTCATGCATGCATTATATCACATGTAAAAAACATTGTCTATCTGTATATAATGCAATTATTATTAAACTAAATCATAATTTAAACTAATTTAAAAATAGTTACTGTTGTCCTGGGATGAGGAAAGGATTAAAAAAAACAACACCATTCTATATAACAGAAAAACATTTATTAACTAACAACTAAGACAACGCAGCGTTGATTTTGCTGCTAACAGGGACGAACATCCAAGCAGGAATGCATGGCATTATCGGAAGGAGCGAAAGAAGCTATGTATCTGAAAAATTTCTTAAGCGATCTAGCAGGAGTGCATGGCATTATTGGAAGGAGCGAAAGAAGCTATGTATCTGAAAAATTTCTTAAGCGATCTACGAATCGTTGTAAAAAAGGTTACCCTTTACAATGACAACCAGGGAGCCCAAAAATTGGTTCGAAACCCAATTTTTCATAATCGTACTAAGCATATAGAAGTCAGACATCACTTCATTCGAGAAGTTTATGAAGCTGGTACAATCGATATTAAATACAAGCCAACGGAAGAAATGATCGCAGATGTTTTAACCAAAGGGTTGCCGTATACTGTTATAGTAGTAAAATAGGAGCTTATAAGGATATATATATATATATATATATGATATATATGAGGCTACATCTAAACCCCCTTAGTAGCAACAGTGAGGATATATATATATATATATGATATATATGAGGCTACATCTAAACCCCCTTAGTAGCAACAGTTTTGAGTGGGCCAGATGGTTTTTCTTCTTCTCTGGAATGTCAACCGTATATCACCGTTTTTGATACTCTCCCTCTCTCTCCCCTATTCGCATTCCTGCTTGGATGTTCGTCCCTGTTAGCAGCGAAATCAACGCTGCGTTGTCTTAGTTAGTTAGTTAATAAATGTTTTTCTGTTATATAGAATGGTGTTGTTTTTTTAATCCTTTCCTCATCCCAGGACAACAGTTACTAATTTTGTTTTGAATTCTGCATTAATTCTATTTAGAATTACAATAGAATATTTAATACAAAATCAGTTTTAGATCTATTAATAAGACATTAAATTAATAGAAAAATTTTTTATTGGAAATTTGGCTATATCAAATACAATGTTCCTATGAAACATCTAATAACCAATGAATTTATTAACATTTCAAAATATCAAACAAATATGTGCTTTAGATCATTTATATCAAGAGTAACAAGAGTTTATAATTAAATTATAGTTGCAAATAATAATTTTTTCCCTAAGTATTGTTTGGTTTTAGGATTTTTCACTTATATTTTGGGGTGGTTTACTAATGGATTTTTTTCAAATTTATTTGTTATTAAATAAGTAAATAAATAATAACTTAGTCCATATTAATGAGGAAGCAAGTAAATGGGATATAAAAAAATTTCCATCAAAATCAGTACCTAATTTTCTAAAAATATATCATTATTCCAAGCTATCTTACCATATTCATTTTTCAAGAATTTTTGTTTTTCCTGGAAAAGTTGCAACAACATACTCTCATTTTATTTTACTTTTCTTAGTTTCTTTTACATACTCTTCAAATTTTTAATCATTCTTATTAAATTCTATCATCATTATTTTAAATAATATTTAATACTGGGAGTTAATCAAAATATTAAACTATGAACTATTTTATAAATTTTAAAACAATTTTATTCAAAAACAGAAGAATGTAAAATAACCTTGATAAATTAAAATATATTTTGGACAATAAACATTTGTTGATAATCATATTACATAAAAAAAGTAAAACTTACAATAATTATTAATAAAAATATAATAATTAGTTTTAAAAATATTCAATTAATGTATATTTTCAATTCTAATTAAGAGAATACCCACACAAGGGTACCAAATATAAAATAATAGAACATTATCCAAAGCTATCAAAGAATATAACAATTATCTATTGTTTAGACTCATTTATAAATACAATCAGGGACCATGAATCTGACAGATTGATAATCAGAATTACAATAGATTTGATTTAAAAATTACTGTAAGAATGTATTTAAAAAAAGCTGGTAAATTCTACTTCTAAGTAGAATTTACCAGCTTTTTTTAAATACATTCTTAAGTTTAAAATATATAATGGTTAGTTCGTCTTTAAAATCAATTAAAATAAATATGAAGTTTAAGTATGTTCTGAACTAGTGGAAATTTAAATACAACTATTTTATCAGGCAGAATGACTATTCTTTTTAGATTAATGTATTTGAAATAATTTTTGTAGCTTTAAACTGCCACTATTTTGATTTCTAGTATAAAAGATTTGTTAGAGAGTTAGTGTGTCATCTTTTTTTGAAACACAATAAATAAATAGAAAACTGATGAATATTCATGTGAAACTGAAGCTTTAGAAACCTGAGTTTTCTAGTATAAAAGATTTGTTAGAGAGTTAGTGTGTCATCTTTTTTGAAAAACAATAAATAAATAGAAAACTGATGAATATTCATGTGAAACTGAAGCTTTAGAAACCTGAAAGATGAATCTTTAACATTATAGAACTGCCAATTCACATTTTATAATTTATGATACAAATCTTTAGTTCTCTAATAAAACTTTTTCTAGCAAATGAAATACAGGAAATGCATTATTGATTATAGACTTCAGATTTTTTTAGAATATTTATCATTTTTAATGTGACATCACAAGTTTATAGCAGCATCTAAATGACAGGATTCTTCTGCTTAATGAAACAATACAACCAAAAAAAATAAAAAAATACTGTATATGATCATATTTTAATGTGCTTGAAATAATTATCATCCTCACCTAAATTGCTTAAAATTAATAAATATAGACATTTTCTTCAAAAAATTCTGGCTTCAAAATATTTTAAAAATCATATGTATAATTTAATATGTAGAGCAATCTGTAATTTTATAATGTAATGTTACATGATAGTTATGATATTAAGTGTGAATGACACTATAGATAACATTACCATCAATAGTGAAATATTATTTTATTTCTATTTATGCTGCACAAATTTTTTGTATTAAAACAATTATTACATAATTTCTTCCTTATGCTATATATATATATATATACATATATACATACATCTGTGAAGTCCACTAAAACCTTGATAAAATAATAAAATAATTACAATTTTATAGTTATTAAAAATTTTGTGTAAAAATTGGATGATGTCTGGGAGAGAGAGAGAAATAGTAGAAGTATTGCCTTTCATCAAGCAATAATGCAATTGGATTCAAAAACAATAAATTAATTGGATTACATCTCATCTAGAAATGAGAAGATAAGTTTGCCTTTATTGAAAAAAGAAAGACAAAAAATGGTCAAGAAGAGATTCAGAAATGATTCAACATTTGAAAGTGCAGCAGGAAAATTTCATCATGTCAGTAGGTGTCTCATGAGGACTAGGGAATTAGGTTGGTGTACATAATTAGAAATTAGGTATATATGATTGCATTCATTTAAAAATTATCAATCATTGAAAGAATGCTAGAATGTAAATTGAATTAATTAATGGATTAATTAAGACAACTTATAATAATAAAAAATAATTAAAAAGGATTTTTTTATAATAATTATTTTTTTTTTGTTTGCATACGCAATATGAATAATATAAAACGTCTGCATATATAATAATATAAATCATGTATGCAAATGTACCTTATTCATACTATTATATCTACCCAATATAACAGTATAAATAAGATATATGATTAAAAAATTGAAAAAAGTTAATGAATAATATCCCAAGTATCTAAATTGTTTGGTCCCTGATTGTATATATTTAGGATAAAAAAAATTAAAATATTTTAAAATTTTACCATTAAAATTATCAAATAGGAAAACTAATAATATAATATCTTAGACACATATAAGCATCACATATTTATCTAAATGCAAGCTGACCTAAATTTTTCATTTTTGGAATATATAAAAATAAGTTATAAATAAAAATCAGCATATATTGTAATGGAAAAAATAAAAAGTAAAAATAAATTTAAAATTATAGCTAAGGAATGATAAAGAAAATATTAAACTTAATGTTGAGTTTTAAAAAAGATATATATTTTACATGTTGGAATTGTAATATGAAATATGCAATTTTTTTTAAATAATTGATAATTTTTTTTTTAAATCTTGTTTTGTTGATAGCATTGAACAATAATAACAGGAATTTTAATAAATAACTGCAGATAACAATTTGTAAAAATAGTTTTGTCTTCTCTGGTAATCTAACAATTATCTATACTTAAATATTTGATTTTGAGGATTTTCAAAATATAGTAGAGTGCTGCTTACCAATTTCCAAATGATATGAATCACTAACTATCCAAAACAAAATGTTCGTAGCCATAGAGTTTCAGAATAATTGCAATATACATGAATTATTATAGTCTAAAGTAGATATCATAAAGATAAAAATAAAGAATAAATCGAATCTGAACTATTTCAAAATAAAAGTTTTCAAATTCAACTATACTTATCATTTAACTTTCATTAAAATAAGATTAATATCAGATATTTTTTACTTCAGTTTCTATTTTTCAAATATTTGTTTAAGATTATATTCCATTATTTAGAAATATATATATGAGATTTATATTTTATAATACCATATATTTATTTATTTTAAAGTTCCAAAAAGAAAAACTTATGGATATTAAAATACATCATCTCTAAAGAATTCTACCCTTTCAGAAAATCAAAAAAAATACATCATCTCTAAAGAATTCTACCCTTTCAGAAAATCAAAAAAGTTTTTGTTTTAACCAGTAATAATTAGATATTATTAATAAAATTTGAATGTCAATTAAATTGGAACAGAATACAACATAGAAAAACAATTTGATTTGCATTACAAAAAGAAAAGCTTTAGTCTATCAGACTGAAAAATATTGATATGGAAAAAATGAGTGATTTTTACTAATGCAGAAATGAAAATATTCCTATATCTGATTCAATGTTAATAAAACTAATCTATATTAATATATAATTTATAGTTTATTTATGCCCAGTTTCTTATAAATGTGGATGCAAACTTCTTGATCAGTTTCCATGAAGGCTGCTATACGAAAAAATAAAATAAAAAGAAATTTATTTCATCTTTACTCTGTTTGCATTAAAAATAATTTTTCTTGGCTTTTTTGAAAATGCATGCCAATACATTTAAATAAGCTATTTGATAGTATAGAAATGACAATTATCAAAAGAATTTAAAAAAGAAAATAGTTCATAATTATATTATACACTTTTTTCTTCAGATTCTGAAAAAATTAATCAGTAAATATTTTAAATATTTTTGCAATAAACAAATTTTATAAGCAATTGAACAGTTTGTTTTAAAATTAGCGTTTGTACACAATTTTTATTTTTTATTAACAAATCTTAAAAAAGATAAAAATTAGATCATTCAAAAACAGAAAACATATGCTTATATTATTAAATCAGAAAAAAGAGAACTATAATATTTAAATGAATAAATGTAATTCTACAAACTTATCATTTCACTTTAATTTTCACTTAACTTGTTACAATAACCAAAAAATATTGTTAGAAAGCTTGTTTAAATAAAATTATAAAAACAACTTTTCTTCTTTTTCAAGTCATTAGGACTGAAAATTAACCAAGCAGACTACCCTCCCAAATGAAGAAAAAAACCACAAATTAAAAGAAATTTAAAAAAAAAATTTCAAAATTCAAAATAACATCATTAGGCTAAAACTTTTGTATTATAACTGATAAAAGATCTGATGAAAGCCTACTGATTCTATTCAATGATTTTTCTATAAACATTAAAAAGAAATAACATGACTCATTTTATAGTAATCAGAATGGTATTCTTTTTTCTAATATATAACAAACATTTTATTCAAAAATAAAAAATAAAACTGAATATAGATATTTTACAAAGGAAAAATATGAATATAGATTTCTCATAATACATTACATTGACATTTAATAAATAATAGAAATTTTATACTATATATATTAAATGAGCACTATAATCAAGATAATGTAATCATCAACAGATTATTATGGGGAAAATATCAGAATATGTACTTTACTGTTAGGAAAAAATAGGGAAATTTTTCATGCTCATTCCTAAAATCCTGTTATAGAATATAAGGGAGTATTCCTGATCTGAAAATATCCATAATCAAGTGAATTCTATATTCCAATGTGATCTAATTAAAGATACTCAATGCTCAGTATTTCCTAAAACTTATGCAATAATTAAATTATACGAAATGAAAAGAATTGCAATAAAATATTACCAGGCAATTAATTCTATTTTTTGCATTAAAAATTTTTTAAAAATTTGCTAAATTGTTAATTATCTAGAATATTCATATAACAAACTGAGACTAGTCTCAAAGTGTTTTGTTAAACAGCACTCTACTTATCATCATCAAGAACCATACTTCAGGAAGTTATTAACTCTATAAGAGATGGTTGGCCACTACACACAGGTAAAATGGCTCTGGATGATTAGATTGGCCTAATCTTATGTAGACATTTATGAGTTTATTAGCCTGTACAACTGGTTATTTTTTTCACATTACTATAATTGAATATCTAGACCAACAAATACAGTCCTTAGAAAATGTTTAGGACACTCCTATTTTGATTACACAGTTTTCTAAAAGAGCTATATTGCCTCAGGTTATTGAGTAAGGTGAGATTTTTGGAGAATGACTGAGGACCAACTATCCACTGATGCACTCCTCTATATGCCATAGACATCACTGCTAATATGGTGAACCATTGCATGAGTTAGAAACAACAGATTCTATTTGGTTTTGTTTATATAAATGCCACCATAAATCAGTCTACATCACAACATGACAGTGTCTAAATTGCAATAAAATGATTTTTTTAGAATTTATTGATCTACATGTTATTTTAGATTTTATATGCCTGTTTTAAATATTATTTTGTGATTATTTCTCAAAAGGAAAATTATTTGCAACCAAAGTTAGCAGAAGTCATGCAGATAAATCATGTGACTTATCTGTTTGGTTTATTGACAAAAGACATTGCAGACCAAAATAATTAATGTATTGCTAGGAAATTTTTAGGCACACTTAGAACATGTTGAATGAAATTTTATATATAACAATTTTGCTAATTTCATTATATTCCAAATATTATAATTTAACTTATTTTTGTAGGTTTTTATAAAAACATGAAACTGACTTTTGACAATTTTTTTGAACCCATATAATCATATAGATTGAATGAAAATATTATGAAACTACACACTCTGAGAGTAGTAATAATATATAATATTGTATTCTGATGAAAAATTCCCAATGCAATAATTTATAAATTTATGAATAATTAGCACTAATTAGCACAGTAAGTGAAACTGAATAATGTGGCAGTTAAAGAGTTTTAAGAGAGATCATTTTGAGAAGAAATGCTAAGAACCATGTTAGCCTGAATATAAAGAAAGGATTTTTCCAAGAAAGCAATACTAATAAGTAAGAATCATTTCATATTTTAACTTTTAAAAATGTCTGATTATAAGACAAAACTGTTTGGCTGAAGTTTTGTCATTTAAATAATATTGTGACAATGGACAGATGGTGCATTGTCACATTACTATTGCATTGCATGATAGCAGATTTGCAGAAAATTTTTACATTTTCATAAAATGTAATTAATTTAAAATCTGATCGTCATTAATTAAAATTATTTCATTATTTTCAAATATTGAAAAATTCATTTCGGCGTTGATTTACATTGTGAGTAATTACCTTGTTCTGGTGAATTTTTATTCAATAAGTTTTGGTTTTCCTTATGGGAATTTTTGAACAAAATATATTTATTTAATCTGATGAATTGTATTAAATATAATTTTAATAAGAAGGTAAACTGACTATATTCATTAATTAAGTTTTGTAGATTAAGTGTTCTACATGATTTTATTGAAAAAGCCAGAAACAAAAGATATCTTGAAATAATTTCACTGGATATAAATAATCTATAAATATAATAATCTAATTTCCTAAAAAATTTTTATAACATATTTAAAGGATTTGATAATACTGATCTTTTCACTTGATATCTTCTTAAATGCATTCTCAAAGAAAACTTCTTTATAATAATTTATCTTTTTTCTTTAAAAATAATCTACATTTTAATAATAAATTATAGAGAGATGTATGCCTATATTTTTTTTCATAATTATTTTTGTTTCAATTTGGAAACTTTCCAGAAAATAAGAGAATAAGTGTTAAAAAAAAAAAAAACTAAAGATTCAGATCTAAAGGAAAAGTTATTAAACATTGAAAAAATGAAACTTTAAGTTATGTTAGGCAGCCATATCATTTGAGGGATATACTGTATTTGACCATTGCCACTTATAGAGCCCATCATAGGCTGGCCAACACCCATGATGGAGTCAACTGGATGGTTGAAGAATAGGGCTCAATAGTCTGGACCCAGATCCCTCCTGAAAAACTGGAGGTATGGGACCTAGATCCTCCATGGTAGTAAGCCACAACTTTACAACATGGCCATCCAGCCGAAAAAATGAAACAAATCTAAATAAATTTTAAGATAAAAATATTAAAAAATAGTATTTTAAAAATTATATATAAATACTTTACCTCCAAGTGCTTTTTAAAACATCAATGACACCATTATAAGTTTTATGTTGGTCTTGTAATCTTGCACGAACAACTTGATAAGGATAAGTAACACTGGCAGCAAAAAGTTTTGATAATGCAGCAAAATTTAAATATTCTAAAGTTCCCTAAAATTATATAAAAATGAAAATATAAAATCAAAAATTTATATAAATTCTATTTTTACTGAATAAAATATTCATTAAATAAAATATTAAAAGATGGTATATACATAAAGCTAATAATAATAATAATAATATATATATATATATCAATAATTCAACATTACTAATATCTTATGAGAAGTAAAATAGCAGTAATATTAATGTTATGACAGAATGAAAATTGTCTGACTTTTCTTTTTGAATTATAAAATTTTATTATTGCAAAATAAAAATCAATATAATGCAGTTTTATAAATTGCAATAAATTATATAAAAGAATAAAAAATCTAAATGATATTAAGTAACTAATTTTATTTCATATTATATTTATTTTATATTCAACAAATATTATAATTATTAAATAATATATTTTTGGCTGCATTTATGAAATATATACTACAATATATTTTCCTCTGTTAATATTTGCTAATTATCAATAATGTTCATACAAAAAATGTCTGAATCTAAAGTATTTTTCTAATCAGACTCTACTATTTATTACCATAAATCAAGCACTAATATCTTGATTATTCAATAACAGCAATCAGAATCATAATCACATAAAATAAAAATTAGAATGAAAAGAAGTAAATACTTTCAAGAAAATTACAAAAATAAGAACAACAGCACTCAGATAAATTTATTTTTTCAAAATAATGGAAATGTTTCTGGCAAAGAATGTCCTCATTAATCAATATACTGTTCTAAAATAGATTATTTTTCAAATATCTATAATCAAAAAAATTACAAAAATAATAACAGCAGCACTCAGATAAAAGTTATTTTTTTCAAAATAATGGAAATGTTTCTGGTAAAGAATGTCCTCATTAATCAATATACTGTTCTAAAATAGATTATTTTTCAAATATCTATATTTATAAAAAATAACTATCAGGATAAAATACTGAACAAATTACAAAGAAAAATAATTACTATAGTTTAGAGTTTCTTGTTTTCAATCAAAGAAAGGCAAATACTTATCAAATAATCTTATAAGTATCAGAAGACTTAAAATAAAATTTCATTTTCTATTTGTTTAGAACATTTATTAATAATGTTGAAACTGTAAAATGCTTTTATTTAAAATTTTAATTTCATCTTTTTTGGATAAAAAAAATGAAATTAAATTATTAACATTTATTCATATAAATATTTATTTGATATTTTTAGTGATTTTCTTTTTTTGGGATCTTGTGCTTTAAATAAACTACAGTGGTACCTTGGTTAATGATGGCCTCAGATAACAACGTACTTGGTTAATGATGAGTGGAAAAAAACATCTGTCCAAGATCCTATAGTTCATATAGACAATAATCAGCAAATGCATGTCACTGTTCGTTCGCCATTAAGCAGCAAAATCAAATCTTATCTATATAATAATCGTTAAATCTATAAGCTTCTAATCCTTTAGAATAAAAAAAATATCTGTCCAAGATCCTACAGTTCATATAGACAATAATCAGCAAATGCATGTCACTGTTTGTTCGCCATTAAGCGGCAAAATCAAATCTTATCTATATAATAATCGTTAAATCTATAAGCTTCTAATCAGTGTTTATGAGTTCGTTTCTCAAAAAAACTCCGAAGTGAGCCCAATTATCCTTCTGGTGAGATTGATAATTAAAAACTGTTTTCATGAATAATTCCTTTAGCAAATATAAGAAGTGATATTTTCCATATTTTTAGGACATTTTAAATGAGTTTTATCTGCATTTTGATATTTTCAATATTTTTAGGACATTTTAAATGAGTTTTATCTGCATTTTTAATATTTATTATGATTGTGGGAAGGAGCCGGAACAAATTAATCAGTTTTCAATTAAAGGACATTTTAAATGAGTTTTATCTACATTTTTAATATTTACTATGATGGTTGTTGGAAGGAGCTGGAATGAATTAATAAATTTTCAATTAAATCCTATGGGGACGGAACGAATTAATCAAGTTTCAATTAAATCCTATGGGGAATCGTGCTTTGGATAGTTTTATCTGCATTTTTAATATTTACTATGGTTGTGGGAAGAAGCCGAAGTTTTATCTGCATTTTTAATATTTACTATGGTTGTGGGAAAGAGCCGGAAGGACATTTTAAATGAGTTTTATCTCCATTTTTAATATTTACTATGGTTGTGGGAAGGAGCCGGAACGAATTAAAATTTTCAATTAAAAATGAGTTTTATCTGCATTTTTAATATTTACAATGGTTGTGGGGAGGAGCCAGAACAAATTAATCAATTTTCAATTAAATTATGGTTGTGGGAAGGAGCCTGGAACGAATTAATCAATTTTCAATTAAATCCTATGGGGAATCGTGCTTTGGATAACAACAGTTTTGGTTAACGACAGTAATCCTGGAATGGATTACCGTCGTTAACCAAGGTACCACTGTATTTCCAAAACCAATTTCTTCATTGAGAGTTTTCCAATAATGATAAATCTCATTATGAGTTATTGATCTTAAATGGTATTTGAGTAGTAGAGCTATAATCAAAAATATTCAGATCATCATTTAATATTTAGAAATTTTCTGAAAAGCATATAACATTAGATTAAAATTGTTATTAATACTTAGTTACTGAGAAAAAGATGAAATACAATTAAGAATACACAACATAATATCAAAGAGAGCAGTTGGCACTACCATTGAAATAAGAGTTCTTAATAAAAAAGAAAAAAAATGATTATGTTAAGATTTTGTTTTTAGAAAATTTTCATATTTTTTCTTTAATCAATATATATATAATTTTTTTTTACTTACTAATTTTGAATCTGGTGGCAAATCGTAATAATTAGTGTAAAATTTCTTCATTTCTTCATAAGCCATAAACTGTAATGCTCCATGTGACACACCAAATATTCCTGGTGTAATTCCCTGCATATATATAAAAAATGAATTGTAATATAATTATCATTTAAAAAAATCAAATAAAATACAGCAATAATCTTTTTTTCTAATATTCTTATCATACATGATCTTTAATAAACTACTTTTAATTGTATTATTCATGCTAGTTTATAAACTTTTCCAAGATAAACAAATCTAAATAAAAATTTAATTGAATTATTACAGCAATATTTTTAGTATGAATTGAAACATTTCACTGATTACTAATCCATCAATATTATAAGATATTTATGCAAAAATTCAAATAATTTTTGATTTATGACCTAAACTCAGTATGAATATATGCTTACTGTGTCTTACTTGTTTTATTTTGTTGTTTTTTTAATTGAAAATCTTTGTCAGAAAAATTTTTCAGAAGTTAGATATATTACATAAAACATCATATTAACTTTCCATAATGAACAGAACATTTAATTATATTTTTAAAAAATCCAAAATAATTTAAATACATCCAAATATACTAGCCAAAATCTAGCCCTTGTATTACAATGGAATAATTTAATGATTGGAAATAATTTGAACTAAAATAACTATTATAATTACGAGATGGCGCTAACTTTAGTTCAAATTATTTCCAATCATTAAATTATTCAAACTGTGTCTTACTTGTTTTATTTTGTTGTTTTTTTAATTGAAAATCTGTCAGAAAAATTTTTCAGAAGTTAGATATATTACATAAAACATCATATTAACTTTCCATTTATGAATTATAAAAAAAAATATCAAAGGAAAAATAAATAAATCTTTAAAATTAAAACTTAAAAAAAACAATAAAACGTGTTAAAACTTCTATAAAAATTAAATAAAAAAAATAAAGATATTAAAAAGAAAAATGGAAGATATATTTCAGAAATATATCCAAATTTAGATATATTTTTGCAAAAAACAAGAGATAAATCTTCAAGAATTAGAAAAACAAAAATGAAGGAAGTGAATACCATCTTCACAAATTAAGAGACTAATTTAAGCGAGAGATAGTCATAAATCAATAGAACACTCGAAAAGTTTAACTAACTTAAATTTGAAGTAGTCCCTCTAAATTTCCAGTAAACTTAAGTGATGTTGAGTCTACGCTAATTCTAGAGTTTATATTGTTAACATTAAACTCGTCTCCTTTCCCAAAACATAAGTGAGGTGTACAGAAATTTCTATTATCATTATTCAAATTAAACGAACCTAGGGTATCAAAGTGCAAATTATATTTTGCATTACTAATAAAATTAAATTAAAATCATACCAGGATCATAGCCTTATCTCTTCTGGCAGAGATGTTAAGTTAAACTATATAAAAATTTGGAATATTGACTTAAATCAGTTTGTTTATATGTATATAAGTAAGTCTACGATAAAAAAAATGCTCTGAAATTCTCTTCCTGTAGATAAGGATAGTTTTTCTTATTTTAACCTTTATATACTTTAAAAAATATATATATATGTTTACTATATCTATAAATGGAAATAAATAACTCACGAGATGATCTTGTTTATTTGTTTATTGTGAGATAAACAAATAAAGAATCGTCTTAAGAAGTAAATCTTTGAAGAATTTTTACTACAGAATTAATATTTATAAATATAAATCTGCATCCTTTACATATCTACAATTTTCTCTTTGATCTGTACAAATAAACTCGAGAATATTTTTATCTTCTGTAAAATTTTTCTTTCGAAAAAATGAAAAATTTCTTCTATGATCTTATAAAATATGTAGCCTATACAGGTATGCAACTGTTAAACATCAGTCCTCGTGTTTGACTCACTAACCACCGAAATTCTGGAGTATTCTCGGAATTTTCGATCATTTTTTGTCTAAAAACGGAAATTTCGACTTTTTTTTTTCTATATTTGTATAAAATACCTCGCCCGAACTCGAGATATTTACATCATTATCTTTCTGAGACGTAAATCGAGTGCGGAGTGGTACTTTGACCTCTAAGTATAAACAATTAGTATGGTGTTAAGAATATTCAAAAATAGAAATATCTGCACGTGGCTACAGTTTGGTCATCCATACTCGTTGAGAAGATGATCCGACTGATTCTCTATCATCCTCATAACCGACCAATGACGATGTTTCGATTGAGTAAACATGGTTGCGAACTCTTCACCTTTATTAAGTAAACATCCGAAGATTGCCCTTTTATCCGTTCGCAAAGAGCCCGTTGTTTCTTAGGTATTACCAAAAAATTTTCTGAGTTTTCATCAGTCGTTTTAAGCTTTTTTAAAAAATCTATTTAATCTATAAATGAGTTCAAGTGAAGCATTTTTCTAGAAACTTCACAACTGTTTAGATTAATATTGATTAATTATATAAATTCTGTCGAATAATGATTCTCTAATGGGGGCAAGAGTGCATTATATAAGTAAATTTACGTGATCTCCAATTTAATTGTTACGTATCATTTTTCAGAGTGTCCATAGAACATAATTTGTTCACATAAGTTTTTTTTGTTCGGGTATTATTGTTATAAATGCGTTTAAAGCTTTAACTTCCGAAGTAATATCACATAAGTTTTTTTTTGTTCGGGTATTATTGTTATAAATGCGTTTAAAGCTTTAACTTCCGAAGTAATTTGTTTAGGGAAGTGTTGGCAATGGTTGACGTTTGGATGAGAAAGACAAAGTGATAATGATATCTCAATCTATTTTGGTAAGGGGACTATTATCTGTTGTCTAGGAAGTGAGGCTGAAGATTCCTATAGCTTGACTCATCGATATACTCATGTGACTAACGTTAATTGAATATATTCAGCACCAGTATATCCTCATCTCTTCATCTTTGCATTACTCCTTAAAAATCCATAAATTACGCCAACAAACCGAGAACTTAAATTAGTTTTTAAATAATTAAAAATATTTTATATTAAAAAAATAAACTCGAATGTCTGTCATTAATAGCATTTAGATATATGTTTACATTCATATGCCAAAGAACGATGACAAATGGTGACATATGGGTGTTAAAAAATAAAAGTTTTTTATACGCACAGAAATTTGTCCTTGCAATCAGCTAGAAGTCAAGCTAACAAGTAGCTTAAGTTCACTTCTGCATAATTTATGGCTCGTTACGCTTGAGTATAAAGCTACCTGATTATTACAGCTAATAGTAAGATAATAAACATAACATAGTTACTCTATAAGTTACTAAATGTGCTAAATTTAGCCCACATAGTGATCTATAACAAGCTAGTAAACTGGATAATGCTACAATACACATTTTACTAACCTTCATCTTTCAGCCAAATCTGAAAGAAAAGCATCATGATAAACTTGATCTCAGAGATCATTCATGAAACATTATCTAATCAAACAAGAGATCTGAGAGTGTTTATTTAAAATCTTTAAAATTACACGAAATTTATCGAATCATTAATAGATATATCTATAATAATTTAAAGATAATTTTTAAAGATTAAATAAGCAAAAGTTATCAGTAGAAATAGATCTTCGATGACAGTTAACAGCACTCCAATTCAATCAACAGAAATTTTGCTGATTGTTAATGTATCGCTGATAGATTAAAAAAGAAGATCGTATCATAAAATGCAAAATTGCAAATTTTATAATTTATGCTTCTTGACTTTTATGAACCTTACTTAGAAACTCTTCAATACCGAAGACCTTCAACGTGTGCGATAAGTTAAATAAAGAACTTTCTTGTTAATGTGATCGGATAGACACCGTGTAGAAAAAGTTTAAAAAAAAGGATACTAGGAGAAACCGCAACTCTATTTCTATCAACACTATCCATATCACAAGTAACAGTTAGTCAAACTTAACCCAAACAAAACGTCAAAAGCATTGACATTGGTTAAAGATTTGAAGCATTATCTATCGAACGGGTTTGTAGTCCAGACGTGTGTCCAATTACAAGACCGAAACGTGGGTGGAATTCGATGTAAACTTTCACACAATCCGTGTGGTCTTCGGGTTAATGTCTGCAGGAAGTTTTCGACTGTAACATGATACACAAAAATTACCATACATCATCATACAATGTTTGAAAAGTTGCATAAATTAATGACCAGACCTAGATGTCGTACTGGATAATTATTATGACCCAGTTATATATCTTTATTTTGCAATTTTTCTTGTTAATCTGGGTTCAAGTGAAAGCTATGTGTGGGTGGTTAATGACAATACAAATGTCTAAACTCCCTATGTGAGGTTATCGCGTTCATAACTCACTGTATACGTCTGCGAGCGCTACACGTTGAGTCCTTGTCCTTGAACATGTCCAATACTAAATTCTCTCACTGTGAAATCATAATGATGACTAAAGTGGGAGAATTAATTAAAAAATTGGAGTTTAGTTTAATAATATAAATCATTAATCGAGTCGAGTCGCTGCTCTGACTACCCCTCTCATTGCAATCCATTATTGAGCGATCATCTTGAGAGAAACCAAACTAGGAAACTTTTTAATGTAATTTTTAAAGTGTGGGCGGATAAAAATCTGACGATTTAAGCTCATAAACACGAATTTCCACGAAAAATTTAAGCTGTAAATTATAGATGTTCACACCTTCGTACGACGCTAACAACGATGAATAAAATAGAATTTTCGTGGTAATTTTTTAACATTATCTACATTTTTAAATGCCAAAATTTCTGAGAAATTTCCGCATTTATTTCGATAAAATAAACTCTCTTTACTGGCACGAAAACATTAACATTTTTCTGTTTTTCACCTAATTATAAAATTTCCATTTGGCAGAGAATGTAGTAATTTTCAGAATTTCTAGAAATATCTTCTTTTAAAAATTTTTAATGAGTCAACAGAGATAAAAATACTACCAATTAGTTTTCATTATATTAATTAAATTATTATCATTATTATTATGCTTTTGGCAAAAGTTTGTTCGTAAAACGAAAATGCAAATTTCGTAAGGTTCTCTATTTTTGGTTCGTTTCCGTTTCGTTCCACTGTATTAATTTATTTTTTTATTTTTTTTTTCAAAATTATTTAATGAACAACGAAAGTTTGAGAGATTAATTTTGTCATTGAGGTGATGGTTTTCATTCGAGGTCAGATTTTTAAGGGAAAGATACGGACGTGACCTACTTTCAACCATTTCCCTGTCCAGCCTTCCATTGAAGAGTGCTTACTGTATACGTGAATGAAATAATATTATAAAAAACAAAATAAAATACAGGAAATTTATGTCCAAAAATGATTTATAAAAATTTTGTACCGATTTTTAATCCGAAAATATGTAAAAAAAATACATCAACTCTATCGTTTCCAGTTTATAATGGCGTTATTTAATAGTTCGTCATCGTGTAATCTTTCCTATAAATTTTTAATTTAATGATGTTTTCACATAAAAAAGACGTAGTAATTAATCTTAATTGTGTATTAAACCGCGTAAGTATTGAATTTTTCCTGGTTAGAAAGCGAAATAACAGAGTTAAAAGGAAATTTTATATGTGGATAAACAATAGGAGGCCCGTATCATTAACGTACTACTTAAAATTAAATCTTTGTTTCAATATCTGACCCCTTGGTACCAAATTGGTCCAAGGACTGATTTCTCCAAGAGTGATCTCTGTAATGACCCAATTTTTTTGTTTCACAACAGTGATCATAACTAGCCATGATGAAGTTTTAATATTTATTCCCTTCAGAGGAGCACATTTTTTTCCTTCCTCAAAAGTATAATTTTAGATTAGGTGTAGGAGCGATACAAAATATATTATTATTATTTCTTTTTTTAATCCTAGAGGTGTAAACATTGAGGTGCCTAACTCGTACCTGAATTTTTCTCTTGATCTCGCAGGGAATTATTGATGGAAACTGGATATGAGTAATAGGGATTATGTTCTTTCTAATTTTATCTACCAGCAATAAATTATCTGAAAATAAAACTGTGAAGGTGAAAGATTGCCAAAAATTTACATTTTAAAAATTAGGAAGAGAGAATTTACGTATAAAATGCAAAAAGAAAAAGTGATAAATTTGTATAAGAATTTTGGTGAAAGTTTGAATGCAAATTTATGACGAAAATCATTAGAAAAATTACTATAAAACTTAACTGAAGTTTAGATATTCAAGATAATGCTGGAAATTAACTGCCAGTTTTGTAAATTTATACAAAAATTCCCACAACAATTTTTTTTTTTTTACTAAAGAGGAAATAACTCTCATTGTACCAGAAAGTTAAATTTTCTATTTTTAATATCTCTGCTGGAAAGTATAAAGACGTATGGCAGCTTAATATTCCCGAAGAGAAATTGTTCTTTTAGTATTTTTGCTATTTTAATGCATTATATAATAGAGTTAGAAACGTTTTTTAGATTAAGGTTAAAGTTTAGATTAAATTTCCGAATTTTTCTTCTAGTTTTGTATTTCTTTTTCAATTTTTTTTTTTTTTTTTTCAAGAAATTTCTTTCATCCAATTTTATTAAAAAAGTAAAATTTTTGCGGTTTTATAGCTGCTACAGATTAAGTTGCACCAAAACAAAGTATACAAATGTTGCGCTACAAACAAAGAAATATCATTTATGTTGGGTAATGATCTTCATGCGAAGAGTTGCTATATAATTTTTATATTTTTGTTGCTAACTAATTTTTTTATTAATCCAACTCAATTTTTTTTTTTTTTTTTTTAAATTTTTTTTTTTTTTTTTTTGCAAAATCTACTTCATCAAACCACATTTTTTATAAATATCTCGACTCAACAAAAATCGTGCAGACGTCTTTAAATCAAGAAGTGAAGTTGATTTAATGTTAATTGCCTCTTTTTTTAAGTCAGTAAAAACGATTTCTCTTATTTTCTAGCCAGCTTTTTACTCTTTATAACGGTAAAAAAACGGAAAAAGAAAACATACAACACGCTTTCAGTAATATTTTTCTCTCCTACTGTTCGCAGTAATGAGCACTAAACACGCAACCGGCAAACCTACAAAACCTACTCAAGTCAGGTTATTGACCTCATACACAACAATGCAGTGAATCGATAATGGATGGTTTTCAATTAGCCACTTATATTTGCTATTTATTCTTAAAGACTAACTATATATATATATACACCACATTAATGAAACATCCCCAATAAAAGGGAGTTTTAATCACCACCACGGAAATCAGTAAATTTTTCTTTTTGTGGTTAGGAAAAACGGTAAACTGAGTAAAAATGAAACTCACCCGATACAATAATAATACAACTTATGAACAGTAAACAGCTGGCGCTAATCAGGAAGCTCATCGCTAATAAAACAAACCCAAAATTAGATCTTATCCGTACTTATTATTAGTCTACTTTATAGTCAAGAAAGATGGTTTCTTGTATATGTTTTCGGATGACGTCATGAAATAGTGTCGGCATGGGAAGGTCGAATGTAAAATGACGTGGGAGAAGGTTCATTCACCAACAAATTAGCCCTCTCCGTATTCGACATATAAAAGGGGTATACTGTGGTAGTTCTGGCTATAACATCTGTTGGAAGATTTAATGCCTGCTTTTTTATTTTTTGTGTTATTGCTCTTCAGTACCGAATTAAATCTGCATTTTAAAGTAAAATTACTGTTTATAATTTATAAATTATTAGAAATAATTATTTAATTCTACGAAATCTCAGATTTATTCAGAAAACAATTTATATCTTCCTAGGAACTATTGATATTATTATTTTTTAATTGTGAAATTTTAAGATTTTTTTTTTGAGTTAAAAAATTCTTCTTGAATATACTGTGAGCTTTCGTGATATTTTAATTTTTTTACATATTTTTCTATAAATTTTGATAAATTTTCTATTTACTGTAATCTGTAAATTTTCGCAAATTTCCTGAAAGCTTTCTCTGAATTTCTGTAATTTTACCATAAAATTTTTTTATAAATTTGGTATAAATTTTGGCAATTTCCTATACAGCATATAAATTTTCATAACTTTTCTATAATATTTCTATATAAATCTATAATGTTTCTATAATTATAGAAAGTTTTTAAAATTTCTACAAACTTTCTATAATTTTTTGCAAATTTTCTACAATATTCCTATAAATTTTCTACAAGTTTCCTGTAAATTTTTTACAATATTTCTGTAGATTTCTATTAATTTTCTACAATATTTCTGTAGATTTCTACAATATTTCTATAGATTTCTACAAATTTTCCATAAAGTTCCTACAATAAATTATGTACAGTTTAATAAAATTTTACAAACTTTTTAATAAATATCTATAAATTTTATCCAATTTTTTTTTCACTTCATAACGAACAGTTATAAATGCTTTAATTTTTTCTGTTCTGAATTATTTACTCGATGATTATAATTTTTCAACTTTACATAGAAACCCTATATAGATTTTTTTTTAAATTATGAGGTATTTATGCACATCCAACAGATTTCTTGAACTGAGAACTGTTTATAAACATTAAAAAAAGCTTTCCTGAGTCATCATCCCATTTCTATAAATTTTCTACCAGCTTCCTATATATCATTAAGAGAGTGATAAGCATACTAAATGTTCCTGTTACGTATTCCGCACAGGATGATTATAAATCATCCAACTTTACATGGGAAAAACCCAATAAAAATCGAAACTTAAGTTAGCAACTTATCTTAAAGTTCGGAAACACACATCCTGTCTATAAAGAAACAAAAATTCCATTCCTTATGACACATTATCCTTCCTGTATTTACAATTCTTAATTAATGTTAAAAAATTATAAATAATTCGTGTATAAACAAACTTAATGGATAAATATAAAATATTTTAAGCAAATTAAATTTATTTCGAATTAAAGAATTAAATCGACTCGAGAGGGAGGAAAAAAATAAGCAATTTTCGCATAAAAATGTTGAGTTTATTCTAAATTTAGAATAAGCACTACAACTGAAGAGAATTAAAAGAATATGTTTATGTTTATTCATTAAAGTTTAACTGATGTCAAGAAATATCTTTCAGCAACTTTTCTTTGTAGGAAAAAAATGCAGGAACACAAATTTAAAAGCTTCACTTCGCGTATGGAGTTATAAATAACTTCATTCTCGAAATTAGATACCCCAACCACGCATTTCGTGTAAACAAATTTTGTCATTGTGTTAATTAGCCAGGAGGTTATGTTTATAAGTACATTTTTGAGCATTTGACAGTTTGATTACTAGAAAAAAATGTCAAGAAGACATTTATATAAACAGAATTTAAAGATAAAAATCGATTAAAATTTATTAAAATTACAAATTCTACTATTTAATTAACTGATGATGATTAAAACATAAACGATTCCTCTTTATTAATTTATACATAAATGGCAGAAATTAGTTAATAAATACGCTTGATGTACTTGTTTCAACATCTGTTGATGGTAGTCGTGGCTTAAATGCTATTTAATAGCGCTTACTATAAAATTTTTAAGCTAAAATATTGCTCTAAGTAGACATTTATCTAAGAAATTCTGGTGATTAATTATCTTAAACCGTTCGGATACTTAAAGGGTACTTACAGTAATGTTCTCTGATCTTGAATTATCCATCAGAACCGTTCGGGATAACTCGTTAAAATAGAAAAAGTTTTAAAATATTAACCAATCGTAATCCTTTTTACAAAAACGACATTGATCCATTTTAGTACCAGCAACGTTTTGATGATAAACCATGTTACTAAATCGTTGACCTCGATATAATTCTTTTGTGTGTATTAATGATGCGAAGATTAACGTTGTCCAAACTAACATCTGGCACTTCCCCTGCGAAACGTGCTTCGCTGCGATACAATTCTGTTTTGATAAGAAGGACGAACGAAACTTAAAAATCTTAACTGTTTCCGCTATAGACTTATGTTCTTTAACTGTTTGATATATCCCGAAGGTGCGAAACTTTTTCTTTGAACTGTTCACTCGCTTCTTACTTTTCCTGGATGCGGTGTTCGCCTCTGATAACTTTTTCCTTGTCCTTACGTGTAAAATATTTAAAAATGGACGTCATCGCGACAAAATACGAAACTCTTGAATGATAAGCACAGGTGTGCTGTTGGTGTAGAGGTATAAAAATCCACCTGGTACTAAAAAGAAGCAGTATATTTCGAATTAATGGGAGAATTTTAATAGACGGTTACTGGGTAAACATAACCAATATTTCTTCGAGTTGTTGAAGAAAAACGAGAGATTACTGTCTAAGATATTTTTTAAAAATAATAACAACAATAAAAATAAAATAATAAAGTTTATTTTTATTTGTACCATAATCGGATTACTCGATAAAAATTAAAAATCGATAAATTTCTCTCACCCGTGACCGAATTGTTCGCGAAATCGATACAAGAATTTCATTTGTTTATCTCGGACCACGTGATATTCTTTGTTTGTAAGTAGGGTCGATTTTTGTGAGGTTAGCGAGATTTTTTACTGTGTAAACAATGTATAAATCGAGTAAAATCCGTTAGTTATATTCTCCTATGATTTTTTTCTATAGAAAAACAAATCCGTGATTTATGTTTACGTAATAGATGGTCAAACGTCTACGTAACAATCGAGATTCTCCTATGATTTTTTTCTATAGAGAAACAAATCCGTGATTTATGTTTACGTAATAGATGGTCAAACGTCTACGTAACAATCGAGTAACGTTACACGTAATAATCGAAAAACAGATCAGTTACAGTTTAAAAAATGGCGAAGTTAAAGTTTTTCTTTGTATATTTAATAATAATAAAAAAATCATTAGAAGGCTGTGAATGTTGCAAAAATTTCGACCTATGAAAATTCGGCTTTCTTGCATAACCCCGATCCGACCTTTCTGTGTTTTAGTCCTTGAACTAAATAACTCCTTCGTCTACCCTCATCTTTATAACTACAGAAAAAAAAAGTATTTAAACCGTCACTCACCCACATCAAGCAACTGCAAGACGTTTCCGAGTTCCTCTCTTTACCATACTCCATCTTTGTTGACCGAACTTCCCTTTAATAAAAGATGCTAAACATAACCATGTTGTATAGGCTGTTTGTATTGGAGACCTCACGCAGCCTGGGTTTAGATGGCTAGTTCATTGAGCATGCGTAGTAACACGCAATGTTGTAGCTACAAGAGACGGGTTGGTCCTGCACCTCCCGTGCTTCTATCACTATCTCTATTTTTTCTACCCGTATGTACTTGTATATACGAATTCTTTTCCTCTACACGAAATTTTCTACATTCCGAGCGATTTATAAATCTAATTTTATTAAAAAAAAAATAAATCCAAAATTAAATTCGTAAAAGTAAAATCACGTTACCGAATTTCTGAGGGAACAAAAGACTTTTGGAGATCGATCATGTTCGATATTCAGGAAGATGAATCATCACCCATTTTGCTTAAATTAAAAGCATGATATTTTAGCTGTATACTGAACAATTATGCTTAATTTGTTGCTAAAAACATAAAAAATCGTTAAAATATATGCAGCACAATTTATTGTTTATAATTTTATAAAAAAAAAGGAAAACAAATCTGTTAAACTAACAACTGAATTTATGCACCACACAAACGATTTTTCTTAAGCTGAAGTACTGCAAATATTTTTAAACTAAATTTTAAAAAAAATCCTTCATTTTACAGTAAAAATATCAACTAAATTAAGATAAAAAGGTGAAATAATTATGTTTTTAATTAAATATTATTTTTTTATTACAAAGAGTGCAGTTACATTAATTATTCATGAACTTTTTTGCGTGTTAAGTACAATATTATGCTTTATCGCAATTAATAGTTTTATCTAAATTAAATCGGATAATTTTGTAAAAAAAAAAAATTACAAAAATTAACTTTTAATTAATTTTTAGATAATATCTTTAAAGTTCTAATTTTTGTGCTAATTAGTAAAATTTTATATCAGAATTATATTATCTATGTTTATCGATTTTTCTATCGTTACTATGTTTTTTTTGAGTCCATATGATCGTCCATTTTAAAATTAAAACTGCTACTTTTGATTTAATTTTTTAATTAATTAATATAAAATAAAAATAAATATATACAAAAATTAAATGATTGCTGTTTCAAACTACAAAATGGACTTTTTGTAGCTGCCTGAATTTATTTTTTTTTTATTAAATCTAGAAACACGTTTATGACTCCTCAGAGAGTTCACTCTTGGCTATCAACAAAATAAATTGACTATAAGTAAATAGAATATCGGAAAAGTGATAAATCGTCTTAATAAATAGGCTATAGGAGAAACGATATAAAAGATATGATCTAGAGTAAATGATATATATATTCTATATAACGGATTACACAAGAATCGTGTATATAAAGAAATAAGTTGGAATGAATGATACATTAAACACACAGACGTAGAAAAGAATAAACTACTCACCGATCAATCTTAATGATATACATTCAGCTAGAAAAGAAATTCCTTTCTTGTCTCCTATTTAACAATTTTTATAACTCATGTTTATCAGACTGTTTTCTCTTTATATAGTCCTACAGTTGACGTCATTTTGGTCATAATTAAAGAATACAAGGTCTGTTCAATCAACAATTTACATGTTACGCTTGGTCAGTAACGCTAACTAAGAATAGTTTTATCACCTCTTCCATGTTTCGACTCATACCCACATTATTTTTTTCATTAGAGAAGAGTTTAAGGTTTTATTCCGCAAGAGAAAAAGTTAAAAAAAGAGTTTTTTTTTAATATTTTACAACAATTTTTAAGATGCAGTTGAATTTTTCAAGGTTAAAACGTGTATGAGCTGTATATAGAAATTTTATTTGCCAAACCGACAAGTTAAGTGACAATTTACCGGATCGATAGTTATAGAGTACAAAATAAGGTAAAAGTGGCATGAAAACAGGGTAGACCATTATCTTCTCCCGCAGAGGATAACATTACGAAAGAAACGGTCTAGATTTATGATAGAGTTTACATCATCTAACAACGTATTTTATTTTTGAGAAAAAAAAAATTTTATATATCTATATATTTTTTAAAGCAATGAATAAATAAATTGGTATGTTCTAGAGCTACATAATAAAATATGATATTTTTTCGAAGTTCTGAACGACCAAGGTCGATATTATTTTAATGAGTTTCTCTCCAATGTATACAACCACTTTTTAACCAATTTTCCTAATTCGACCTTCTAACTGAGACTGTTATGATATTTTTATAGAAAAATAAAACATCCATAACCAGTTTTCGAATAACATTTTCGACAAGATAATTATAATTTTTGCTGTGGTAATGAAATGTTCGGAAAATAAACCAATGCTGCCCTATGCCAAATTTTAAAGTCGTCTAACAAGTTTGTAAATCAACACGAAGTTATATGTTTTTAAAATTATTTAAGTTTTGATTTTCTTTCAATAATAAAAAAAATGATATATTTAGATTTATTTCCTTATGTAATAGAGGAAAATGTTTATTTTTATTTATTTTTTGTTATATTTATCTTTACCAAAGAAATTTTATATGCTATATATATTTTTTACTTTATTAACTTTACCAATCTAAAAAAAATTGGTAAAAATTTCTGATAGAAATTAAATTAATTCGAAAATTCTAAAAATTATGTTCATACACAAGATTTCATTTATTTCAATATTATAGAAAAAATCATGAATAAAACTAATAACAAAGTTATGTTAGAGAAAAATCAGGATATAATTTATAATAATATAGGGAATTTCCCTATTAATTGTCTTCAATTGAAAGAGATTAATGCATTATATTTTCTCGTAAATTAAAATTTTTTCAGTAATCATCATTTTAAAAGTAATATTTTTTCATTTTTCTTTCTTTTTTAAAAAATTGATATATCTATAAAAATATGAAAAGTGGTAATACACTGAGAAATGAATAAAATATTTTCAATACTATTTGTCACTATTTGATAATAGATTAAACGCTAAAAATCAGAAAAAAAAATTTTTTTTCAGAAGTACAATAGGTAAATGTAGGGAAATTTCCCTGCGGATTTCCCTATAAACTACATTCATCTGAAAGTGATTACTTTTTCCCTAAAATTGCTTTCAATGAAAGTGACAACTTTTCTCATTTCCGTTACACCGACACACGAAAGTGATGCTTTAATTTCGTTGTACATTACTTTCTTTCATGTAAAAAAAATGTATATTTTCATAAAATAGCTGGAAATACGTTGCGAGATGGAAAAAAAAAATCTTGAAAAGTAAGAGAGGGGGAATACAAGAATTTAAAAGAATTCCATTAACATGTGACACCAGGAATTCAAAAATATGTTGGAGATCAATGCTCCGTGAGTAGAAACGGGAGATGTTTTCATTTTTGGTAAAGAATTGATAACTTTCGTTAGTGAGGACCCTGAGGGAGAAGTTTGTGACAGGAACCAGACATCCGTAGAAAATTTTAACAGATTGATAACCATAAAAAATTCGCATACTGAAAACTTATATAACAAAAATCTATACAAGTCATTTCTTATCTTCAAAAAAAGTCATTATGTATGTTGATTTATATCAATTATGTTTATTTTCATAACTTTAGTATTTTTTTATCGTCCGTCAACGTTAACGAGTTTTCGAAGGTTTGAAGGTTTGAAAATAATCATTTCTTATCTTCAAAAAAAGTCATTATATATGTTGATTTAAATCAATTATGTTTATTTTCATAAGTTCAGTATTTTTTTATCGTCCGTCAACGTTAACGAGTTTTCGAAGGTTTGAAGGTTTGAAAATAAATATTATTACTTTCTTATTGCTAAAGGTCATTTTTAGAGTAGTGAAGATTAGATTATTTTGATTGAAAAAAAAAAAAAGAAAAAACGCAGAATTTAATGATTTTTGACTCAAGTCTATAATTTCAAATGAAACGTGACGATTTTGAGTATGGCGCCCTCTGTTATTGCTGCAGTGAATTAATTTGGCATATTATCTTTCTCTAGGTTAATGGTTCTTTAACCTCTTTAGATAAGCAGCGAAGGTTTCGAATTGCTAAAGATAGAAGAGAACTCAAAACTGGACAATGCAATGACTGGCTTCCTGTTTCGTAAACGTTCTTTGTTATCAACTTGTTTATTTTACTTTATTTCAAGGTCGAAATATAGGTTTTAAATAGATTGCGATAATTTTAATAACCAATAGAATACGACAGTTTAATAAACTTATTTCCCTGTAATGAGTCAATTTAAAAAAAAAAAAATATTATACTGAACATCTAATTAATTATATTTAATCAGAATAAATTCCCTAAACAATTAAATGATTCATTAAATGAAAGATTTTTTCCCTTTATGCAATTAATTTCATTACAGTAATTTTGAAAGTGACAAATTTTTCTCCAGTCATTTATCTGAAAGTAACAATTTTTCCCTACTTTTTCTCCTATTTTTCCTTAGTTTTTCCCTATATTTCCCTACTTTTTCCCTAACGACATATAGTTCTAGAAATGTCTTAGATATTATTATTAGTTAATAAATACTATCACTTACCTGTAACATTAGATACATTTTGATATTATGTATTGTTTCACTTCAACACTTTGCATTCTCACATTTTCACTCGCCACGCTAAGAAACGTGTCACGAACGTCTTACAACTAGAATAAAGTCTTTCAACCTTTATCAGCATGTTTTTCTGCCTGTAAAAATTGAATTGTTTTGAAAGATTGTATCCCGCTGAAGGATTAATAAATATAAAGTAACATTAGATGAACTGATAGAATAAAATACGGTATATACTGTAGGTATATTTTCCTAATTTTATTTAAAGTTTCTTTTGTTAACTTTATTAGAGGCAAGGACATAAGAATAATTTTTTTTATATTTTTAACTTATTAAGGCAATTAAATGGTTAAAAAATACCGAATGGGTTAACTATTATTATAACAATAGAAAAATGCAAAATGGTTGTTATAGAAAGTAGGTTAAAAATTTAAAATAATGTTTTTTTAAAAATTGATCAATGCTTCTGATAGGAAGGAAGATATAGAAGTTCATGTATATTCTATATTCTACAAATATATACTTGCAAAAATCTGGAGAGAAAATAGATTAAAAATGCAGATAAATAATGCTTTTATAATAATAATAAATAAAAAAAACCATAGTGGGTAATCCTGCAGTTTAGGTGCCTGAGATTTACTTACCTGAGCAGTACTTTACAAACTTGTGCAGCGTTGCCAGCTTTTCTTTTTTTAAAATTAAAATGTAGGGAATTTTTATTTAAAATAATCAAATTATTTTATAAATAATATGTTTAATTTTTCATTTTATAAAAAATATTAGATATATATTATAATTATAGTCAGGGACTTTCAAAGAAAATGTGAGGCCCGTGACAACTAATATTTTTGAAGTCTTTCAAAAAAAAAAAGATAAAATTGACAAATATACAGAATGAAAAGTGTACAAGAAAAGCGAAAACATTGATAGAGAACATCAAATTTTGACAAAAACTGAAGTTCGATCAATATAAAAATATATAAAATAATATGTAAATATATTTTTTCCTAACATATTGAGTTATAAATTGAGGACCCCGAAATTGCAAAGCCCGGGGCAGCCGCCCCTCTTGTTCCCCCTCTCTGATAGCCACTGATTATGATATAATATATATCTAATATTTTTTTAATAATGAACTTTATAAAATGATTTGATTATTTTAAATGAAAATTCCTTACATTTTAATCTAAAACAGAAAATTTGGCAACCTGCACAAGTTTGTAAAATCCTGCTCAGGTAAGTAAATCTCAGGCACCTAAACTGCAGGATTACGCCATATTGACTTAAAATATTTGTTATTATTCAAAGGATATAAAAGTATATAAACTCATTCAGTATGTTTTTTTTTATATAATATTTATATAGATAAAATACTGAATGACTTTATTATTATTCTATCAATAGAAACATTCAAAATGGTTATTATAGCGAGTAGTAAAAAATTCATAAATATTGTTTTTAAAATTGTATCAATGTTTCTGATAAGGAGAAAAATTCTTACAGAAGCTCAGTGTATGTTCTAAAAATATGCAAAACTCTGGAGAAGGAAAAATAGATTAAAAATATACATAAATTACAACATTTCATTATTTAGTGAATGTAAATATTTAAAAAAATATATACAAAACCATAGAAAAAATTACTTATAATTCGAGAAAACTGAGATACAGTATTTTCAATAGCATAAGAAAAATATGTCAAAAAAAATAATTAAACTCATTTTCTTCAGGAGAATTTGTTTAATATTTATAGAAGATAAATCATAATATTTAGGTGTCAGGAAATTAAATAATTGTAAAGATTTTAAACAATTTAATTCGATTTGTATAGAGTTTTTGTTTATTTTTACATTAATTAAGCAATAAATAAATATAAATGCCAATTTATTTGTTTCGTTATTTTAAAACAAAACGGAACAAATTCTCTTCAACGGAAAATTACTACTAATAATAATTATATGACACGTATCATTAATATAAAGTATTTTACATCTCATTGATGTCACAAAACTATTGTAGGAAGCACAGTAGAGCGTGACTATGATCGTAATCACGTGTTTAACTGGTTTTCTTTTATCAGTTGCAATGCCAAGGGAAACTGCACACACAACTAAATAAATTACAAAAAGTTTTTTTTTTTGGTATTAAAACACGTGAAACTAGATATATCACGTTACTGTTTGACCGTTTTACTTTTAATAGATCCGCTATGTTTGATAGATTATAACCGCAAAAGGAGATATATCAGAGCATGGACTTTACACTGCCGTTACCTGATATTGCGCTTGCTGAAAGGAAAGGCAACATTAAAAAAAAAAGTTTTAAGAGAGCAATGAACAATAGACCATCAGAAATTTTACGATACACGAATGACGTTTATTAATCACACTTATGAAACGGTAAGATAAGTGATATTATAAAGTTAACAGCTGAATAAATATGGCTGACCTCCGTATACGATCTCTTCGGCGTCGTAGTTTAATTTTGTAATAATATTTATCCTGTTTTTTTTTTATTTTAACAAATTTATTTTACGGTTTGATAACAAACTTAATCGTCTCCGCAGTTGTAAAATGTTACAACAAACGGGTTGTTATCTCTTTGCTTACTTTTCTATATTGGTGTAATCTTAATTACTACAGTTACAACAACTTTTTTTAATTGCTAATTTTAGTACTGATGACATCACCTATCAATTTAGTTTTAAAATTTAGTAAAGTACTCATTATAATTATGAACTTGTTGTGTAATCGGTTAGTATCCTGTTACTGTATAAACTGTTAATTTTTTTTATATTTTTTTTTTTAACTGCTGAGTCATTAATAAAGTTTGACTACCGATTACAATAAATTATTATGAATATTATTTTGTGTTATTGTGTAATTCTTTCATACAAATCTTGCCATTCTATTGTTTTATTTTGTTATACTTTATAATACTAGTAGACAAGTAAAGCTATTGTAGCTTGTGTGTTATAATAAAGATTATACACCAATTACAATAGAATATGAGCAATTAATTTAAAAAAATAATCATAAATTATAATAAAGTTACAAGAAAAATGGGACACTAAATTTTGGTTATCAATTACAGTAATTTAAGATCATGTTATATGAAAGAAACATTTTTTGATTTTTCATGAAAGCAAAATACAGAAGATGAAGCTTACAAGAAAAAAGTTAAAAAAATAGTTAGTTGGGTAATAATTAAAACAGTGGTTCCAACCTTATTTTGGCCATGCCCATCTAAGCTTCTCTAAAATCCTGATGCCCACCTAAGCATCTCTAAAATCCTGATGCCCCATGCCTACCTAAGCAAATCTATAATATAATATCTATAATCTCTAAAATCCTGATGACCCTGGAGGGCATCAGGATTTTAGAGATGCTTAGGTGAACTCCTCTTCAGGTGGAGGAAATCTAAAAAGTCATTAACTTGGTCTATACAAGCTTCTAAAGAAGATGGCATCCATGCAAAAGAAAAATAAAAGAACGAAAGGACAGTTGATGTAGTGAAGAAGAAATTATTAAGAAATTGTTAAAAAAATAATAATAATATGAAGTGATATGTATCAAGGTCCTTCAATAATAATAACTATGTGCATACACTAAATACTTTTTTACTTTCTTCTAAGATCGCCAGACTTATTTTAATCAAAATGTACACGATGACAATGGAGAGATAAGGAGTAAAGGTTATCTAAACCATTACCTCTCTCTCGCCATTCCTCTCTATTAGCAGTTTTCCCCCTCTCTATTGTCACCAGCTGACCGCGTGTACATTCTTATTTTAATTTGAAAAATGTATATATCACAATATATATTTATATACTGTCTATAAGACCCTTAGAACTATAAGAAATGCAAAAAATTCACTGTTAATAACTCATTCTCGAATTGCCTCCCTGTAGGGCGTGCACCCCATGTTGAGAACAACAGAGTTAGAATAAAGAATGGATTAATTATAATAATTTAAAGACTAGTTATTTATGGAAAATGTTGATAATATTTATGAACATATGTTACTTTTACATCTCAATAAAAATTACTATTAATAAAATAAAGTAGAAATTCATTAACTCTTTACTATTTTATTAAATTTAATTAATTAATTATTAATAAATATTTAACATAAGAAACAAAATACATAAGATGATGTTTGCAAGGAAAAGTTACTCAAACTGAAAATGATAATAAAATGAAAGTAATAATATATAGAATGAGATAATATATAGTTAGTACTTTGATATTAATTAAGATAATATTAAAAAGTCACTAGTTTATGGCATAAAATATTGAACTACTAGTTATAATATTCATTAAAATAATATACAACAATACTGAACAGATTACAATAAATTGTATTATAATAAATTATAGATGATAATTACAATAAAACATTATGCATCTACTGATTTTAATGACGTAAAAATAACAATAGAATATAATAAAATAAGAATAATATTTATAATTTGAGTGCTGTATACAGTAATTACTATGTAATGATTGATCCACCAGCTATAGTTACAGTATTGTAGTAATTAAGCTAGTAGTAGTTAGTTGGGCACTAGTTAGAATAAAGAACGGATTGATTACAATAATTTAAAGGCTAATTATTTATGGAAAATATTGATAATACTTATGAACATATGTTACTTTTAAATAATAAGTGAGATAGACTAACGCAAAAATTTACTGTTAATAAAATACAGTAGAAATTTTTTAACTGTTTACTGTTTAAGATAAATAAATTAAGATAACAATATTTTCGTGATAATTTGTTTTAAAATATTTGATAAAATTTATATTATTGTAATTTATTTCTTCTATGTCTCTGTAATTTACGTGTTTTACTAATTACAGCATTTAATTCCTCGTTCCCATATACGAGTGTTTACAAACTGTGGAGCGCTAGTCTATTCCAAAGGTCCGTTCAAAAATTAACAAAAATAGAATCCTTAGATAGATAGAATACAGCATTCAGCCGCCATTTTATATCCTGCTGCCGATCGCTAATCACGGGAAACTTTATGGAAAGTAAACCATAATACTATATTTCTTTTCTAATTTATAAATACAGTAGTTGCTTACCTGGTAAACGTAGATCGTATTTGGAAAAGTTTCCCTTCTAATATTCTACAGCCACTTCTTTTCATCTCTAATTTCTTTTACCTTGCGGCAAAGGAAAGAATCTATGACCCTTTTCGATTCGATTAGAACAATTTACACTATAACAAAGAATGCTCTTAAAAAATAACCAGAAAGCTTATGAATGCAATGATAGCTCACTAGCTAACAGGATATAAAATGGCCGATTTGGCGGCATCTAGTGGCGCAAAGGAATGCGGCACTCTATATATCTAAGGGACTCTAATGTTACCTGATATGACAGAATAACTAGATCCAGCGCTGCTATAAAATAAAAATTACTGTTAATAAAATGCAGTAGAAAATTAGCTATTTACTCTTTAAGAGAGAAAATAGACTAAGAACAATATTTTTGTGAATTGTTTTAAAATAATGGATAACATTGATATTATTTTATTTCTTTTATGGCTCTATGATTCACGTGTTTTACTAATTATAGTATTTAATTCCTCGTTCCCATACACGATGAATTGTTTCACCCTTTATACACTTAATTCAGTTTTTTTTTATTGCACTGTAACTATAAATCAATGCATTTACACTTATAGAAGAATTTATCAGAAAGAGATATTTGAATAAATTCGTGATGAAAATGTACATAAATCGTCCATTATACAAATAAAACTAATTCATTTTCGAATGATTATGTTACATGAAATTTGGATCTTATTAAAATACATTTATGGCACGTTTCATAGAAACATAATATGTTTTAAACAAGGAAGAAATAAATTTTATATATTTGTCAACAAAACTAGAGTTGTCTACTGTGTTCATTGTACGGACAAACATAAAATACGAGCAATTCTAGAAGTATTATTAAAGAATAATATAATAAAAATAAAATTATATATATAAAAAATCTGTAGTTGTTTAAGTTATTTATTAAAAAACTTATAAATTATTCATTCATGAATGGCGTGATCTGTTTAAAGATTAACATAAAAAGTGAAAGAATTGTCGGTGAGTCATGGAAATCGAACTTAGTAGTTATGATTAATGTTATTGCGCAAAAAAAAAAAAAGTCATCTTAAGACACATTCAGAAATATATTACGTAGTTTAAGTATATTCGTGATTAACACTGTAAGTGTATATAGTGCAAAACATAGCCAGACGAATCGAGTTTTAAGTAAAATTAAATATGTGACAAACTGTTTACATAAAAAATCAATTAAAAATTGCAAATATAAAATAAGTGACTAATAATTAGCAATTTTTAAATAATAATAGCTGGTGAAAATTATGACAAATTCATATTTTGGTATTAAGAAATTAATGTTTCCCAAAGTGAAAAGATTTCCTTATACCTTAATGTTAACGAAATAATGAGTTGTAATTACTACAGAAATTCTCAAGAGATAAGCTACTAAATTATTTAATAAATATAATAGGCATATGACGATGTAAATAGTAAACTAGATTAAGTTTTGCACCTTAAGTAACATAAAACTTGTGTAATCAGGATGTTTTTGTAGATATACACTGTAGCAAAATGATCTACAGGATTATTTATAAATTGCAAACATTGTTTATTGTTTATCGAAACTTTTCTTTAGGTGGTCTGTGACTAGAAATGACCCATCTTAAAATAATAAACTATCGTAATAAATATAAATTCGCATGTACTAAATCAATTGGTACATTAATTTTTAATATATTTTACATATAATATATATATATATTTGTGATTAATAATGTCCTATCCCCAAAAAAAAATTTCGAAAATATTTGTTACATCGTTAGAATCACAATAAAACGTAATAAACTATGAAAATTTCAAAAAAATTCGATGAAAATTAAGCGAGATATCAGAATTTACATTTTTTCGTTTTTTTTGCATATTGATTAGGCTTAATTAGAAAAATTCGATGGCACTGAATAGGTTAAGGTATAAAGTTCAGTATTTTCTACAGCACTAACCAGCAGTCAAGAAAACAAAATCTTTTTATTATTTAAACATAATAAAAACGTTTTCGGTATGTTTCTTATACCATCCTCAGTTACATTTCAGAATACAACTGATTTTTAAACTAACATTGTTTGTTTAAAAATGTTAGTTTAAAAATCGGTTGTATTCTGAAATGTAACTGAGGATGGTATAAGAAACATACCGAAAACGTTTTTATGTTGAAATAATAAAAAGATTTTGTTTTCTTGACTGCTGGTTAGTGCTGTAGAAAATACTGAACTTTAACATTTGATTTCCAAGCAGTTCTTTAATTGAGAATAAGGTATAGGTTAAGGTATCATTAAAGATTTATTCATTGCAATTTTCATTATTGGAACTTAATGATAATCCAAATGCTCTAATTATCCACATCTTTTTGCTTCTGTTACCTAGAAAACAAGAACCACATATGGCAATAAATTTGATTTGGAGATTATATCTGAAGATGTTTTTGAGATGCTGAACTTCAGTAATGAAAACTTCAAATTTGATAATTTTATTGAAATATGAAAGCAAAGTGTGCTTGAAGCACACTTAACCTAAACCAGTAATCATATCAACAATCTCAAAAATGATTGAGGGATAAGATTTATTGAATCTGTATAAAGAATTTGAGGCAGAGCAAAACAAGCTCTACTACAGACTGCCCACTCCTGCAGAGGGGTCAGCCAGATTGTGAAGAACAGAGATTGATATCCTGAGTCTGGATCCCACAAATAAATTTTCCAAGGAAGGACCCAAGAATTGAATTGGGTCCTTCAGAAAAGTAAATTAGCTAGATTGGTCACATGAAACACTTTTGAAATTCCAAAGTGTTTCCATGTGACCAATCTGCCAATTTACTTAAGGTATCATTAAAGACCTATTCATTGCAATTTTCATTATTGGACCTTAATGATAATCCAAATGATCTAATTATCCACTTCTTTGTTAAATTATCATTTGATTTGTCAGATATCATATTTTTTTTGTAAATCTTTCATAAGTACAGAATAAGTATATTTGATTTTCATGGTATAGGCCTTATAAGCAATATTTTTATTTTTTGGCATTTCTAATTTTTCATTATTCACAATTTTGAGAGAAAATAAATATCTTAAAAACTTAGAATTATATATTACATAATTAGTTCCAAAGTATGTAAGCTGAGTTTTTATTAAAATCAAATTAGTTTTATCTCATTTATTACATTATAATATCCCATATGTATATTTTAGTTCTGTAAATAAAGAAATAAATTTGAAAATTTAGAGAAATTTAACTTACTTTTAACAGTTGTAGCACTCTGTTTTTCTCTTAATCTTGTAAGACTATCAGTTGGTACAGTAGGCAGACGTGGTCTACTAGGGGAAAAGTTAGTTGTAGTTAATTTTAAATTCTAATAAATTTTTTCTCTTTTATCTTAATGTATAGCAACATAGTATATTCCTGATTAACTAGGGTAATCAAGAAATGAATTACCCTGGATAATCTGCAATATACTAAAAAAAAAGAAAAAAATGTTTATTTCCAGCAAGGAATTATTGCAATATTTATTATTTTAATTTTATTCTAATTTTGATCACCAATTATTTAAAATATAATAAAGAAATTAATCTAGGGCATTTAAAAATCTTTCAAACTGTTCAAATTTAGAAATATAGACACAGAAAAGAATTATGAACATAACTCAAGGAAATTTTGTTTTATATCTGAAAAAGTTCATAACTTGGAAACTGTTGTTACAAGGTAATTAGAAATACTGAAACCATCATATATATATATGTAGGTAGTTAATTCAGACCTAAAAATTGCTCAAAGTAATAACTTATAGATTAAGAATCAATTTTCCATAGACATAATATTAAAATCAAGAGTTCTGTTCTCAGCAATGAAATTTGACAGAATCAATTTTTGGCCATCATTTTGATTTTTCCAATTCCATAGCAGATGATAAAATTTTTGCTACAAACCCAGTCATACTGTATTCTATAGCTATCTATGTTTTTGAAATACCTTTTTATGAAAGTTTAACATTTATTTATTGCAATTAAGATTTATATTTTCAATGATTTTAATATTTCATATTTGAAAAACTTGTAAACTCAGAAATTTGTTAACTGGAAACTCTAAACCAGGGATGCACAGATTGTGGCCTGCATGTGGCCTTTCATTGATTTGTTGGTGGCCTGTTTCATTATGTATTATTTTAGCAAGTCACAGAATCAACAAATTATAATTTGTACTTTTGAATAATGCATTTTCAAATAAATTTTTCAGGTGTGAAATTATTTTTACAGTAATAATGTTTTTAAACAGTAAGAAAAATAATAATCATCATATTTGTAAATAATAAACTTTTTTTTTATGTATTTATGTTTTTTCTAACTGTATTTGTGTGTGTGAAATAGGTAATTTAGAAAAATTGTACATGCATACAAGATAGCACTAATACTTAACTAATGAAAATTTAGAATCAATCTTGCATTTGGCTATTACAAATGTCAAACCTAACATAAAAAACAAATTGTTAAATCAATGCAATACCACACATCCAATTAAAAATTCTTTGTTTACTTTTGATTACATTGCTTTGTAATATGTAATTAATAGACATGATATTATATATAACTTTTGCAGTTTTTTGGTGGCCTTCCTATAAGCCATAGTGAATCTATATGGCTCTTGTCTTAATGTCTGTGCATCTCTGCTCTAAATCAAGAACTACCTTTATTGTATATTGTATAACATATTCCATAATTAGACCAATTAAAGTTTTTTGTTTCATAAATTTGAATAAAACATTTCTATTGTAAAGTGAAGTTTTTTAGCATATGCTCTGCCATCTTATAAAAGAAGTATATCAAATACTCTGTAAATAAATGTTACACAGTATTTAAAGACATGTTAAACAAATGTTACATTATTATTTGTTGCTAGAGCATTCTACTAACATAAGGTTTAAAATTCAATAATATAACAACATACAAAACGTTTTTGAAATTTTCTGAAATTTAAAAACGAAATGGCACATTTGTAAGCATGAAAGTTCATTGACATAATACCTGTATAAATAATACCTAAATCTATAGTGTGTATAGAATAAACTTTTTATAAAATCCAATTAAATTAGAATAATGTTTACATAAAATATACATGAATATAATGAATAAGTGTTTCATAATTAACAAAATAAAATTTAAAACCGATATGAAGAAATACAAAATTATAAATCAATTAATTCTTATATTATCTGATTAAAACAAAACTATGTATAGCTATTCAATACAGTAAGAAACAAAAAAGATAAATAGAAAGATAAACAAACATGAACCTATACCATCCTGGTTTTTAATAAAACAGAAGAATATATTGGCTACACAAAGAGAAATTTAGAAGCTCAAATAAAATAACACAAAACAGATTCCAAGAGAAAGTAACAACTACCCTTAGCAGAAGATACTATATTATATAAATATCACATGGACAATGCAAGAGTAATAAAACCAGTTTTTAAACCAGAAGATTAGCCTGCTTTAAGAATCTATGACAATATTAAATAATCAAAAAATAAAAACATTATAAATAAACAACACAATGTAAAGATCCTGGCAACATGGGAATATATAATTAAAAATAAATTATTATTGTAAATATGCACACAATTTTTATTTTTATTATGTTTATTTTTATAAATAACTTTATCATTTTACTATTTATTTTATAAACTATTATATAACTAACAAATAATTAAATTTAAAAAGTTTTACAAATGTTCTTCTGTAAATCAACTAAAGAGAACCAAGAAATTGATCAAAAACGTTTTTGATATTACAGTTTTATTTAATATAGAAATGCTTAATTACTTCAAACAGTGCTAGAAACCATATCTATAGTATTTTAAAACATTTTAAAGTTATAAACAGAGTTTAATATTTAAAAGGGTTATATTGCTAAGAACATTGGATGGATGAGGATTTTTGCAGAATGAAGATAAACTATTTAATCATATTCTTCTATACAGACTTGGTATAGACAGTAATCATCATATGATATCATTGGCTTGCTGAAAAATTGCTATACCAATTATAAAGGCTTTTTTAATTGAAGATAAACTATTTAATCATGTTCTTCTATACAGACTTGGTATAGACAGTAATCATATGATATCATTGGCTTGCTGAAAAATTGCTATACCAATTATAAAGGCTTTTTTAGTGATGTTATTACATATCATAATTTATAACAATGCTTCTCAAACTATGGGTTGTGACCCCAAATGGGATCATGAAGCGAAATGCTGGGGTCACTAAAATTAAATTCAAACACTCGAATTTCAGTTTATATGTAATTTCACAAATGCCGAATATTTAACGTATGACAAGTATATGTACTTTCAGTGTAGTTGGTTGATTGTGTTCATCTTAATAAGTGTGTAAATGATTTATGTATTTATATGTTTTATTTCATATTTAATAGGTGGGGTTGCAAAAAATCTCATGATGAAAAATGAGGTAATGAATGAAAAAAGTTTAAGAAGCACTGATTTATAATATGATAGCACTAACAACAGTTATTTTAAGTTTAATTTGCTGATTTTTAACAACTATTTCATCATTAGTTGCAAATGATTTTCTTTGACATAAAAGTTATGGGTTAAAAAGAATTTATAAAATTCAAACTTTTCCTCATGACAGCCTGTTGACAAATAATGTACACTTCATCTATTTTTCTAATAATATCATGCATCAATAATATGATATAGATGTTTACATCTATTGGGACACTTATGAAATTTCTCCAGTAATTAGTTTTCGATAATTACAGAAAGATCAAAGTAAAAATTAAAAAAAAAATTGTGCATATCTTCATAAAATTCTGTTTTGATTGACATCATAACTGCTTTCTTAACTGAAAAAGAAAAATATAAGTACATCCTGCCATCTATTGGGAATTTTTGAATCATCGTCATTAGCTGGTTTTCCAACAATTACAGAGAAATCAAAGGTACAGTTTAAGAATAAAACTATTTCATACAACAACACAAAAAATCAGAACTACCTGCTTAGGCCAAACAATAAACAAGAGATCATATAATGTTGAATATGCAGCACATTAATATGTATTGTTATTGTTAACCTTTATTTAGCATTACTACAGTCATATTTTTTGTTGTTGAGTATGTAATCAGTTTTTAACATTATGTCTATGTGAAATAAATACCCACTTTATGAATTCTTACTTTATAAATGTGCTCCAGAATGAATTAAGGAATTATTCATTCAATATCAAAGAGTTGGAAATTTCTTATATTTAGCCAAAATTGTATTTTTATTCAAATTTTAATAAAATCCATATAATTTCACATATTCATTCACATAATTTCATCTTCATTCTTTAGGACAGGGGTAGGCAAACTTTTGGGAGAAAGGGCCATATTGCATCAATAAAATATAGCTGAGGGCCGCACTTTCCCAGCAATCCCTATCTTTCACCATCTGACCCCTTCCACGGATGTGGGTGTAGCCTGTAGTTGGAAGCGATCCTGCTCTTTAGTAATTTATCTGATTGGAAAGGGGCATAAAACAAAATCGCAAAAAACTCCCAAAATCTTGCTTTCACCTAATAACTGTCTGAGGTGATAGAATTCTCTTAGAAAATTAAGTAGCCAAAATAGAAAAATCCTAAAGAGTGGATTTGTTGACTAAGATATTATAAAAGGTGACATGTTAAAATTAAGTCAATTTTTTGAGTATCAGAACTACCTGCTTAGGCCAAACAATAAAAAAGAGATCATATAATGTTGAATATGCAGCACATTAATATGTATTGTTATTGTTAACCTTTAATACTTTTACATATACAACAAATGGAAGTATGCTTTATAAACTAACCTTTTTTCTTTTTTCAAATTCTTCTAATAATAACTGCTTATCTTTACTTAATTCTTCTTCAAGTTCCATATATTCTAAAGAAAAATAAAATTTATTTTATCAAAATATACAAACAAAAATATTAGATACAGGTTTTAATTTAAATAATGGAAAATTATTTTAAATTGTAATTGTTAGAGAGATAAACATTCTTTCACAATCTAAATGAAATTTATTTATTTAATAAAATGCTTTTTATAAAATTGATTTATAATTTTATATTAATTCCATATTTTTATTTATAATGTATGATATTTTCAATTTTATTTTTGATTATATCACTTAATCAGTCAGCATACAAATACATATTCATTAAATTTAAAAACTAGTTCAAGACAGCAGTCTTAGACTAGGTTTTGAATTTACTGTTTTTCAGTATTGCAGAAGCAGAGAGATGCAAATATACATAAATACATATATATTGCACATGTGTATGTGTATATGTTTTTGCACACTGTGCATGTGTGAACATTTATAGATTTTATTATTATTTATGCTTTTTGATTTTTAGATTGAAACAATGATGATGAGTTTTGCTCATATATAAAATTGACTAATAACTTATTCCATTGATTCATAAGGTAAATTATTTTCAGTTTATAGATATATCCTACCATAAAATACTAACAGAGATCAGAAAGCCTATACATTAAGCAAAAGCACTTTAAAGGATACTTCAATACTATACTTTAATCCTATAGACAAAAGTTTATTTTTATTATAATTTTAGTATATTATTGCTAATAGATGCACTAAGTGTTATCAGTATAGGAGTAACATATGGCTTATTTGATTTCTTAGCAAGAAATGCTAAGAAAGCAGCTATCTCAATATCTATCACAGCCCCAATATGATGTCACTATAAGTAACAATGGACGATGTCACAAAACACTGATAATTTATGATGTAACAATGTATGACATCACAATGGCACCATCTATGCTGTTTACATTAGCATTAAAATTGCCACAAAACTAATGGATTCAAAATGCTAAATAAATGAAAACTAAATGATATCTTCAGAAAGTAGGCAATTTTAGTTCTTTCTGGAACTTCCTGTTTAATATATGAAACAAAATATTAGTAGTTACCATAATTTCTTGTACTGATTCATATTCAGAAGCAAAGGTTACAAAGTAGAAACATAATTTCTTGATTGATATTTTTTAAACTAGCACTTAAATGAGCAGCAGTAGACTATTTCACAAAAACAAAATCATATTTTGTTAAAGTGTAACGTTTTTGGTACTTCCATACCCTATTCAGTAGACCAAGAACTATTAATCAATGTTGCGTAACTTCATTCCACTTTTTATTTAATCATGAATAACTCAGCACACATCAAAAGTGGAAATATATATTTTAATAGAATTGAAGAACTTTTGGCTATTTATACGTTATTTGTAATTTAATAATGATGGCTTAATAAAGCCGAAAGTTCTTCAATTCTATTAAAGTATATATTTCCACTTTTGATGTGTGCTGAGTTATTCATTATTAATCAATGTTTTATGAAAAAACAACTTATCTATTCTATAAAGCATTTGATTAATAGTTCTTGATGTACTGAAGAGGATATGGAAGTACTGAAAACATTATACTTGAATAAAATATGTTTTTGTTTTTTGTTAAAATTGTCTACTGCTGCTCATTTAAGTGATAATTTAAAAAATACGTATCAATAAAAGTTGATAATGAGTAGAAGCAAAAGTTACAAAGTGGAAAAAATTTCTTGAAATAAATTTTTTGTCTACTATGAAATTGGGATTCATTGTATGCTAGCTATCAAAACAAATTTTTCATTGTCTAATTAAAAGAAATAATTATTTCTATGTCAGAGATAATGAGAGTTTTTTCCAGTAACAATCATTATTCAAAGTATTTCAAGATATTCAAATAACAAGAAAAAAAATAAAAAAGTGATATTAAAATAGAATAAAAAATAAAATAAATAAAAGAATTTCATGTGATTAATGAAACAAAACTAAATCCAACATGCAATGATTATTGAAAGTAAAAATCTGATATCCCAGATAAGTGCCTGTAATTATATTTGCTTATTGATCATATATAATAATATATAGTAATCATATTTGCTTATTGATCAGAACTATCAGAGACTGCACAAAATTCATTATAATTATCAGAGATTATCATATCTACATTATGTAGTTATTCTAACACCAATCCATCACCATTTTTGTTTTTTATAACCTCATATATTATATATACAAAGAAAAACATAATATTTTATACTGAAACTTTAAACTGCATATTATTTATAAAGTATTTGCTATTTAAAAAAATATGATCACATCAATTTATTTAAACAAACAAATTTGTTTTTATTAATATCAGTCACAATATAATATTGCATTTTATAATAATATGTGGAAATTCAAACAATACAGTAAAAAAATTACATCGTAAATCTACCTACTGTATAGTATTCTGTATTGCTTAATACATTAGAATCATAAACAGGATAGTAGCAGACTTAAATATAGAATATCAACTTATTTCAGAAGCTAAAATATGGAGAACTACTTAGTTTTTGTATTGTTGATATTTTAAATTAACTTTATAATTGGCTTTTACAGTACTTTTATTCTAGATTTGCATAAAAATTTTCCTTTTCCTTTCCATTTTTTTTTTTAATCAAAAATAGGGAAAAAATTCAGAGTAAATTGGTGTCTTAAAATTTTGAAAATATTTATTAATTGACCAAAATAAAATAAAAACTAAATTATTATTATATTGATGTAAACCTTTGATGAATAATAGTTATTTTATATTAATTTAAATTTTATAAAACCTATAAGTGAATAATTAAAAATATTTTATATAAATGATGTCATTTCTGAGAATTCCAAGAAATTCATTCTTTTCATTAACAATGTTTTAATTGTAAATGAAATAAACCAAAATGCAATAAACAATTTAATTGTGATAAATAATATCTTCACAATAATGCAGTTAAGCTTATTTACACATCTGCTTTGGTGGAAATATTCTTTTGCTGACTTAACATATCACAAACAACTATAGCCTTTCCATTATCCAAACCAATTCAGCCAAACTTCCCCTGGCAGGATCCCCTGATTACTGTTGATATGAGTATTATCTGACTTTCCATTCAGTGCATGTTTACAATTGTTAAGTTAAATAATTTTGAAATGTTGATATCAAAACTATAGTAGTAACTAAACAGAAATAAAATGATGCAGTTGAAAAATATTTCAATTTTTCCAATTTAGACTTAGATGTTTCAACAACTTATAGTCTGGAATCATTTAAGTATTTATAATGCAATTCCACTTAACAGCAGAACATCACTACTGAATTCATAAAAATCTGCTAATTAGTTCAAAAGTTATTAGTGGGAACATACAAAACAAGCAGATATTTGCCTGATCTTATAAGCCTTCATTTTCTTTAGAAAGTAGGCTAGCTAATAAAATTATTGTTCTGCATATATATATATATATATATATATCCATATGCTGAAGATAAAGGGCACCATGTCACAAAAGTAAAATTTTATAGGAGAGCAGTTTAAAGGTTTTGTTGTGTTTCTTTATTTCCAGTTTGCTTGTTAATGAATATTTTTCAATAAACTGTGAAGTTAACTCTGACCTATCCTGTTATTTTATTATGCTCTTTTATTATTTATCATTATTTTCATTATTATTTAATGTATTATATTCCAGTTTAAGAGTTAACTCACTTTCCATGTTCTCCATCTCAGTAGTTAGCAATACGTGTTACGGAACAGAAGTCCGTCGTCTGAACGAGCTCTCTTAGTTCTTGACATCATCTAATCTAAATAAGTTTATCACTGATCCTATGTGAGAATATAAGAATGATCTCTTATCAATGTTTTGTTTGGTATATAATTAATTTGTAAAGAGGATGACATGAATTGATTTACTCTGTAAACTAATAAATTTAAAAATTACAACAAAACCACTTAAGGTTACACAACTTAAGGTAAATGAAGCCATTTGCAACTGTAAGTCATGGATATAAAACACTTACGCATCAAACGACACAGCGAGGTGTTCGTATCAAAGTGAAACTGGTTAAGTGACAATCAAATTCTTGTAAAGATCTGCAATTGCTTGAAGTTTGTATCGGTGGTGGAGGTATTAGACATTAAGTAAGATTTAAGGTTATATTTATTGTGAATAATTGAATTTTTGGATATTTGAATTGGATTAAATAAGTTTGGTTGATAATTTGAATTGTTTTATTATTGTTTTAAATAAAGCTTTGGTACACTTTTGTAAGTGTTTTGAATCAAATAAATTTATATTTTTTGTTATTTAAATTATTTGAGAAGTTATTCTATTTATTAGTATAAGTTTCTAACTTTGTTTTTGTTGTTTAGATCTAACATTTAATTGATACTTCTAGTTGTAAGTTTCCGGTTTTGTTTTGTCATGTAGGCGTTAATTCTTGATAGATTGTCTTTGATTTAATTATATTTATTGTAGAAATGGTAAAAAGACTGTGCTCAGGCCAGACTCTGGATTTGCAGAGTCGTTAGACCATTAAGTTAATTATTATTATTATTGGTTTTCGTTGAGATTAGTGACTTTGCAAAACCCTTGTACATTTATTCTTTGGACTATTAACTTTTAAATCATAATATTGTAGTTTTTAAGGTTTATTATTTTTTAAATTTAAAATATTTTAAAAAGTTTGTGGACATAGTGCTGTTTACTTGAATATCTGTTATTTATTGAAATAGAATTTAGTACTCTATACCTCTGTGTGGCGTAATGAAAGTACATCAAACTAATATCATTAATCCAATATTGAAAAAATGGACATAGTGCCCTTTATCTCCAGCATACAGATATAGAAGGTGATGCATATTGTATCTACTAACTTCAAATGATAACAGAAACATTGTGAATGCAAGTAGTAATTTAATACAGTAATGAAATACAAGTACATAAACTGGCAATTACTACAGTTGTAAAGATTCTGGAAGTAAGAGAGAAAGTCGTAAACAGTATGAAAAAATCTTACCTGATGGGAATGGGGGTCACCATATTGAATGAAGTTGAGAGATGGCTGTCATGATAATTTTTTGTTAATATTTGGGTGTACTAATAAGTTGAATCTAATTTTGGTTAAATTAAAATATTATTTACATTTTTATAAAAATAGAATAAAGATTTTTTGGAGGTTTGATATGTGAAAATAAACAAAGAAGGAAAAAGATTATGTAAATTTTCTGGTTTATAAAATGCTTGATGTTAGGGATCGAGAGAGGTCCTTCTTGTAGCTACGATGAACATTGTCCATGTTGGTGATTGTTGGTGATTGTCCTGTCCCGTCGTTGTGACTGTATCTGTGTATGTTAAGAAGGAATTGTTTTCTTAATTTAATAATTAGTAACAAGTTGTATTTTAAAGTGCATAGTCATAATAAAGTATTCTTGAAAGATAGAATTTTTTCAACATTTGGATTATTGGATAAAAGGTCATGAGTTGAAGATAGACGTTACAGCTAGGGTGGTTCCATGAAACCAAGATAATGGGGGAAGTCACGAATCCAAGAATGAATCGGATGGTCCAGTTCATTACACAGTATGAAATACATATTGACAGATCTCACTATACCTTGAAAATAACTTCCTCTAAATGTCCCCCATTTGCCTGGGTGCTGAAGACAACGTGGGAAGGCTTCCATAACATGCCTTAACATATCCTGCAGAATGGCACTTATTTCACAGTAAATGGCAGTCTTAAGTTCATCAACTTTCTGAAAACGATTGGCAAAGACCCTTTCCTTCACACAACCCCAGAGGAAGTAATCTGAAGCTGTTAAATCTGGGAATGGGATGGCCATGTCACATCGCCAAAGTGGGATATAACATGGTTAAGAAACATTTGTTGGAGTACAGCCATACTTTGGCATGCTGTGTGTGCCGTTGCACCATCCTGCTGAAACCAAATGGTATTCAGCAGGATGGTATGGAACATTTTGCAGTAGCAGTCGGTATTCACAATTACTACATGTCCGGTGTTCTCAAAAAAATAGGGACCAATAATCCCACACATGCTAATTGCACACCATACCACAACTTTTGGACTCATCTGGGGCTTTTCATGTAAACATTGTGGATTTTCCTGAGACCAATGCTAGAAGTTTTGCTTATTAACATATCCAGTTATGAAAAAGTTTGTTTCATCAGACATCAGCAGTTGTTGGAGAAACAGTGGTTATTGGTTAATCATTGAAAGAATGTCAGTGTTGGCAAGTCTGTTTTACTTATCAATGTCTCTCAACTCTTGAACCATCTGCAGTTTATATGGATGGAACTTCAAATCATCCAGTAAGCAGCTCAATGAATGTTGCGACAGTTGTAATGTTTGTGCATGTTGCCGTGCTGAATGTCTGGGATTGTGTTCAGGTGATATGCGCACTCGTTCCAGGTTCTCATACATTCGAACACTTTTTCCCTGGCCTCATGACTGCCAGTTCAAAACATTACCAGTGGCGTCCATTGTCTCACCCACCTGAGAATACTGTGCCTCTCGGGTACAGCTACATGGTGATCATCACTGTTCTGCCGTAGTGCCTGCTGAGCCTCCATGACAGAACCAGTTCAGATAAAGGCTTCTATCGACACAATTCGCGTCTGCACAGACCACCGCTCCATGGCATACTAATTGCTTGATTCCCTCCTATTCAGCGATGTACGCATGCACAGCATTCGTACGTGCATTTGGTCAGGGTTGCCAACTGCAATTGGTAGATACAATATGTGTCCCTGTATATATACAGTGTGTGCACACACGCACACACACAGTACTTTATGTTAATGGCAATTTATTTCAGATTCAACAGTGATATATCAATTTTCAAAAATAGTAAAAATTTTGTGTTTGACATCATTAAATTATGGTATTATAGTGGGGATAGGTAATAAATTAATTTATGTTACAGATGATATACATTATTTAAGAATTAATTAGGTATGTCAGTATATGATTTTTGATTGGCATGAGAATTTATTCAAATCTATTAATAATATAAGTGAGGATAATCTGTATAATGAATTGATTTGATATGATTAATTTTCAAATTCTGAAATAAAAATTCTAATTACTAATATATAATAGTAATTAGAGAAAACTTAAAAAAAATAATAATTAAAAATATGATTTAAATTATATTTAAATATATTATTATTCACCATCTGACATATTGATGTTTCCTGCTGCGATAGCCACTTTAATATTATCAGTTGTTTCATCATCACTTCTGGTTCCTTCGGCGTCATCTTCAGTTTTCTTTTTTTCTTGTTCAGCTAATCGTTGATGTTCTTGTTCTTCCAAACTTCCATAATGAACAATTTTTTGCTTCTTCACATATGGTATTTCATCATCATCTGACATTTTGAAACTGAAAGAAACTTTATATTGTTTAAAAACAATAAATAATATATTAAGTTAAAAAAATATATGTTATATCTTTAGAAGGATAGGAACAAAAAATATGACAAGATTATTAGATTAAGTAAGAGATTTTGATACATATATATGTATTTAAAAAAAGTACAGAAAATTAAAGCAACCCAAGAATAATATAATACAGATAAGTAGTAAACAGTAGTAATAAAAGGGGACTTAATTATAGCTCTAGCACCAAAAAAATCAGTGATTTATTATGCAAATAATAGATACATGCTCTGTTTTTGGTAAAATATTTATTTATTTTAATGCAACTGGAGCACTTTTGGCTTGATTAAGCCCTTATCAGAAGATTTTTTACATGAAAAACTGCTGATGAGGGTTCAATTAAGCAAAAAGTGCTCTAGTTGCACTAAAATATTCTATCTAAAAACAGAGCTTGTATTTATTATTTATAAAGAAAGGTAGAAAGTGTTAATTATTTTGATATATTGTGCATCCCTAACAGGATCATCCCATAAGAAATCCAGTCTTACACGCAAAAGCAGTGGCATATTAAGAACTGAATGGATCCATGTGCAAGTAAAGTTGATGGCTCCTACCAATTTAGAACTTTTAATACTAAAAAAGCAAAAATTCTATATTTAACATTATTTGTTATTTTAATGGTTTTTATTTAAATAAATAGCTAATCTTAGTGCTTTTCAAAACAAATATATTAAAAAGTCTTTTTGTAAATGTTTTATTTTTGCAAAAAAATAAATCAGTATGTTGTAGATGGCAATATTTATACCAGTTCTAAGTTGGTTAATTAGTGAATGGATGCATGTTTATATAAATGTATAAAATTAGGTACAAATTTGATATCCAAAGTAAGCTGCAAAATAATCATCCTATATAGGCAAAATGAATCAACACTTTCAGAGAATGCACAATTTATTAATTAGCAATATTGGGGATTGCTTACTTCCATTTAATATTAATTGGTGATATATAGTAGAATGAAGTAAAAGACTTGAATCAGATATGATTAAATAGCAATATTTTTTTAGTGACTAGTGTCAAAATACAACCATGAAATGTGATTGTGTTTGATGATTGTATTGCAGAAATATTGTGTGTGATCTCCAAATAATATATTCAATATGATGTAAAGTAAGTTTTTAATCCATCTGTTGTTGTTATTGTTATTTTAAATAACAGTGTCAAATTTTGAGTGGTGAATAATCAGAAATTATTATTTTGTCTGAAAAACTGTAGAATAGAATATGATCATATGTAAGTTTTCATTATCTCCATTCCTTCAATAAGGAGTCCTATTTAGTTATCAGATATATGATACTTGAAACAAGATTACACTATTAATGATGGGCAAAAATACACAATGCACAATCATAACCCACAATAGCTAAAAGTTGAATGAAGTAAAATTTAATAATAAAATGTTCATTTTAAAATAAGAAGTTATTTCTTTATTTTTTAAATGTTTTAGAAGTTATAAATGGAAAATAAATAGAAAAATTTTCAGCGCAAAGCTATTGCAAGCAGCAAAAATTAAAATTGAAAAAATAGCCAAACAAACAAAATTTGTTTTTACTACTTACACGATTCTTTCATGATTAATTAATGACAATACATATGTATAAATATTTGATTATAAAAAGAATTTTGTATTATATTATAAGTAAGTGAATACTTTTAACTTAAAATAATGCATAATTTTACCCTTATAATGAGGGGAAGAATATTTGTTATTTTTTTAAGAATAAATTTACAATACTTATGATTTTTTTTTTCCTTCAAAATAATATATGTTTTATCTGTTTAAAAACAGATGTAGGAAGCATTCATCCACAATTCATGCATTTATAGCTTACTGGGATAGATCTACATCTTGTCAAACTATAGATCATCACTTTTATTCTATATATAGTAGTGGCTGTTGTGTTTATTTGTTAAAAAATAGATCTAAAAATTTCTGATCTTATTTATGATAAATTAATATTTTTGAATATATTCAAATATGAATATTTGCAAATTTTATTATTAAAATCTGTAAATATTCATATTTTATTATTTATATATTTATAT